>BPLQ01014053.1:0-12627 GCA_021605075.1 Caerostris darwini
TTTAGAAAGCTTTTATTGTTGTTACAATGTACTTAATGGCGTCTATATACTTATACAGAATAATTATTTTAATTAAAGAAAAATACTTAAAAAAGTTTAAAACATTTTTTTTAAAAATATGTTTAAATTTTTTAACTACTCTTATGTTTCACAATTGAAGAATTTCACGGGATTTCTGATATTTTTTTTTTTTTTTTTTTTTTTAGTGTTTCAAAAAATCTGGTTTATCTGTTTCTGACATAAAAATTTTAAATAAATACATTCTTAAAATTTATTTTTTTATAAATAAACTTAAAATCATATAATCATAACTTTTAGCCATATTTTTGCACCTTTTAAATCTTTAAAGAATTAATCAGTAGTTAAATTCCAAATATACTAATATTTTGTAGTATGTGATGTAGTGATTTTCAAAAACTATGTTTTCTATTGTTATGGGATTTTACTTCTAATAACTAACTCCCTGGCACTACGGTTGTCTGATGGTCAATTGGCTAGCACTCTGGCGGTGGCATGGAAGTTTGTTAATGGTTCGGAATTCACGTTAAATATTAGGTCCCGGCCTAATTAGCCCAAAATGACCGTAGGGGGACAACCAAAGCCTGGCACGACAGTCCATGTTGAACTATGCTATCTGCCTACTGACAGATTTCGAAACAAGAGATGTTTGATTTTTAGAGATTTTTGAAATAGGGACGTACAACGTTATCAACGTACAACGCTCTAAAATCAAAATAGACTGGGAACAATGAGTTAAAATGGATTCCGAATCACTACAAACATCCATGGCACCGCCTGGACACGTTCATGAAACCTGTGGCACCAAATGTCAGACAGCTATTTTACTTTTAATAGCAATATTTAAGTTATTAGTTTAAGATATTCTCGATCTTGTATCGAAACAGTAAAATTATTAAGTTAAAATCATCTAAGAAAAAAAATGTATTTCAATTTATTAGTTCTGTTTTCGGGGATGCGATTTTTAAATGGAAAACAGATTTTTAATATTGATGACTCAATTTGATCAATATCTAAAGTTAGCATCAATTTTTTTTTCATATTATGTTTTAAAAAAGATTAAGGTGGACAATGGTCGAATTTTTATATCCATTTCTTCTTCATTTGCATCAGTTTACTTCAAACTAAAAGAAGTCGTCTTATGTCCTTTCCAAAATTTCACTAGAATGCAAATGGGACTTTATAAAAAATATGTATCGTGTCAGTACAATGCAATTTGATTAATTAATTTAAAGATTTTGGAATAATTAGCTTAGAAGTTTATTTCTTAGAATCAGTGACACTTCTGAGAGCTCGGAAAAATTTTTTACTCCATTTTTATTCATTACATAAGTATAACACTTAGTTTAGTGAGTTTTAGAATACATTCTAAACATTTCTTTTTTATGTGCCAAATGTCAGCATTAAAAAGGTAGCTTCATATAAAATTTAAAACACTATTTAGAGCAATAAATACGAACTAATTATGTATTTGATAAAATTTTATATAAAAACATTACTAAATTTTTTTTTAAACTTTCAATTTCTTATATCACATTTAAGTTAAATATTAATCTTTTCTTTTTTAATAAATAATTTGATCAACAATAATAACATAAATTTAACATAACAATAAAAACAAAACAAATTTTAACAAAAAATGTTAACGCTTTTAACATTTTACCATAAACATTTTCTTGTAAAACATAAGGGAAAATTCATTATTACAAATAAAGAAACTGTTTAAATTACAATAATAAATAAATAATTTAGATTGGTTTTATACAATTTAAAAAAATAATTTTAGCATTTTTAAAATTGCCTAAATGTAACCAGATATATAATAAAACATTTAACAACAACATTCAGAAACGTTAAATTGATTTTTTCTTATAATCGCACTATACTTGAAAAAACAACATATAAAATTTTAAAAAGAGATACACAATATTGTTTTTTTGAAAAATACAACAATCTTTTTCTTACACAAATACAAATAGAATCCTTCTGACATAAATACAAATTAATCTCATAATCTTGAGCATATATTCTACAATGAAATGAATGTTTAGAAAACATTTTCTAAAAGAGCAAATTTACTTATTTTCCTGCTTCCCTAGTAATATGAAAAAAACCCTTCGAAACAAACAACTGGAAAAGAAATCATTAATCTTATCAATAAATATCTTGATCTAAAAATTTTCATGAAAATAAGATGTAAATATTACGTACTGGTAAAATATACTATAGTGTCTATGGAAGATGTATAGTATTTAGTGATGTAGATGTAAATTGTCGTTATAATTTATATGGTGATGGACATTAATTCGTTCTGCTAATATCGCTTCTATAGAGCTATGTGGAAACAAATAATGATGTAAAAAGTGTTAATGGTAGTTAGGGTGCTCCTTTTAGATTAAAGTTTAAAAATTCTTTTAAGACAATTAAAAGCATTTAAATGCAATTAATTATTGATTCTTTGTAACAAATTCATCTGATTTTATTCATTCTCATATATATAGTTTTAATACATAAAATCAGATATATCAGCTGCTTTGTATTCTACTCTAACTACGTTACGAATAATTTACACGTTAATGACGTTAATTAAATTAACTAAAAAATAAAGTTTTGTAATTATGAGTTTCTTCTTTTATGTGTTATCATGGTTAAATTGATAAGCTTTGAATTCCGTCAAAATTGGAAGCATATTGTTTTGTAAAATCCTCTAACTCATTTTGATTTATTCTAATTTTAAATATTTAGTTAAGCTTATTTGTGATGAAGCTTTACAACTGATTATATGTCAGATAAGCTTTACCAGACAATTCAACTGTACTGTGAATTGTTTGAGATTTATTGAATTATAGTTCACGCTTTGCATGTTTTTTTTTACCAAACGTATGTTTAATCGAATAATACTTTTCTACCGTCGTGTTTATTAATTAGAATATATTAGGAGATTGTTAATTTCTGTTATAGTGCTTAAAATTGTAAATCAACTATTGTTTGTTTAGAAAATTTTTGTATAAATCATTTGTAAAATTGGAAATAAATATATTATTAAAAATTATCTTTTATATAGACTAACATATGTGTTCATACATTACAGCTAATTTATTACATTAAGGTGAATATAAACCATAAGCAAATTTAATAAATTATGTTTCTGAATGAAAAGTTTTTTAATTTCATTTTACATGAATTTACTTTTGTAACTAAATTGCAAATGAATTTCTTTGAAGATTTTTATAAAAATGTTAACTATATTTCTTAATTATATATTGTTATTAGTTTGCTGATCTGCTGTTTTGTTCTATGATATCAATGAATCGTGTATGTAAATCCTTTATATTTATATTCAGCATCATAATAGACTAAAAGCGCCTTATAACAGGTGATAAGACTATAAAATATATATTTTTTAATCATTCTTTAAAGGTTTCAAGTATAATTTTATATCTATATGTTACTAAGGAAACAAAAATCTATGTAAACATCGAAGTCATGTCATATACATTTCAATAGGAAAATGGAATTGTTATAGTAACAAAATCGTTTGTAGCCATCATATATAAGTAGTTAAGGGGTCATATATAGGTAACTAAGTATGGAAATCAAAACTATTTCTTTTAATTAAAGATTAAAATTTGCTGCTTCAAAAATTTGTCAAACGAGAAATTCTGGATTGTGATATATAAATGCAATTTGATATACTCGTTTTATGTAGAGAGAGTAGTGTGTATTATAAAATGCTTTTGAAACATCAATTTGTTTCTAATATATCAAATAAAATATAGAGATACCAAGTATTTCCTTGAATTTTATATCAAACATAGAAATATCAACTGCATGAAAAAATCATGCCAGTCTGAGGCATAAAATTCTATTGACTTATTCAATAAAGAGTAGAGTGTATTACAAACTGCTTATAAAGCATTATTTTGTTTCTAATATATCAAATAAAATATAAAGATACCAAGTACACAAAAGCCATACCATACAATATCATTAAAGTTTATTTCAAGCATAGAAATATGTGTTGGTCGAGGACATAAAATTCTATTGTCTTATTTTATTATCTTCATTGCCCTTTCTAAGCTTTAAAAAAGAATATTTTTTGTCAAACACACTCCCATCTTCCAAACAATTTTTCAATTTCAAAGATAAGTAGCACACAAATGGAGTTGACTCTGATTCCAAGTTATGAAGGGGGAGAATAAGACAAGAAGTACCAAATTGCCTCGCGACCTGCCGCTGTTGTTCGAATTAATGAGGTGGCAGGACACCTCCTCTGGATGGGATTATTTTTCGAATTTCCCCGGTGGGTTCGTTTACCGATTCTGAATAACCCCGACTCCAGACAAATGGCTTCTCCTTCCTTTTCGATATTATTATGTTCCCCATCTGTGTCGCTGATCGGGTGCGTCCCTGATTCATGTGAGAAGATCTTTGGACAATGTGTTCTCCCCCCTGAGAGAAGAGGCCATGATTCGAGTCGATTGGGTAAAGAGGAATCGGGATTCACTTTGTCGGTGGCATATTTCATCTTGTCACCAGTAGTTAGTTTGGATGCAATCTTGGAAGCGTCCAAGCGTAATGTTGGTTACGCTAACACTCAACAATTGATTAGCTGTTTCATAGTATATGCTTAACGCCAGGTTTGCAGAGAACAAGATTGGATATTGAAACTTTACAATAGCATTACTTTACATTAAAATAAAAGTTTCTTTATACAATTTATTATTAGAATTCCCAATTTATTAAAATATATATTAAGGTAGTTTCACGTATTTTCTTAAAATGTTCTATATTCCACACTTTTGGTACACAATCTAATACTGGATATTTTCCCTTGACTACTTCAAACATTATCTAATTTTTTTGTAAACTCGTTAACAACGTTATCTATTACATTAATGCATTTATTTAATAAATTTTTTTATATATTTTTTTATTCTTAGCATTTAAAAATAAACATAATACAGTTAAACACATCATCATCACCGCCAACAGCCCCATTACGGGCCAAAGTCATCTGGATAATGGCAGATTTCTAGACAGGAGATGTTACCTTTTTATGGGGTAGAGTTCTCAACTCTACGCTCAACAGATTATTGACCTACAGTTAAAAGTGGATTTCCAACTTCGATAAACATACATGGCACCACCAGGACTGATACCCGAAACGTGTGGCATCGAAAGCAAATAGCTAGTCATTCGGTCATCAAGCCCCAGTTACATACATACTATTTTTATTTTATATTATAAAAATTTAGAAATTTGAAATCGTATGTAAACTAATTCCTTTTATATATAACGGAATCAGACCTCTCCATTTTATTTCTGATTGAGAATAAATCCTTTAATTATCAAAAATTATTTCAAACAAATTAAGCCTTAAAATAAAAATTTATGCTGAAAATGAATTATTTGTAACAATTTAAAAAAAAATGAAGGACTTACTGCACACTAACACACACACACACACACACACACACACATATATATATATATATCTATATATATATATATAAAGATATATATTAGTGAACGCATTGACACATTACCTATTATGTTAATGCATTTATTTTTTACACATTTTTATTTCTTTGTTCGTCCATATGAAAATAATTATAATTCAGTTGCATACATACTATTTTTAATTTATATTATAAATTTCAGAGATTTTAAATTGTCTTCAAAATAATTCATTTTAAATATAATTGGATCAGACATCTCCATTTTACTTCTATTTGGAAATAAATCCTTTATTATTTTTAATTATTTCAAAAAAAGGAAAAATGTTCGACTTTAAAATAAAAATTGCTAAAAATAAATTATTCATGACAATTTTTTAAAAAAATGAAGGACGGTACATATTTATATATATTTGTAAACGCATTAACTACATTATCTATTATGGTAATATATTTATTTGCTACATATTTTTATTTTTTTTATTAGCATTTCAAAATAATTATAATCCATTTACATACATACTATTTTTAATTTATATTATAAAATTTAAAAAATTTTAATCTTCTGTAACTTCACCATTTTATTCCTATTTAAGTATAACTCCATCATATTTTTAAATTATTACAAAAAAAAATTAAGCTACAAAATAAAAATTTTAAGATAAAAGTGAAATATTGTAAAAAATAATTTATTAAGAAACGAAGGACTTAATTGTACACATTTATTGAAATAATGAAAAAAATCCTTTAATTTGATAAAAAGAATCATATTTAATATATTGCTTTTGAATTGAAAAATTAAAAAGAATTTCTTTTTAAAACAGTCTCAAGGACGATTCTGAGATGAAAATTCGAATGATGATAAAAAAATGACACATAGTATTTTTTTCTTAAATTTAATATACCATCATTAATGAAATACTTATAACAGTGTCCACGAAAAAGAAATCGCATAAAACCGGAGAAGCTTCTATCTAGTTAAGTTTGGATGAGACCGGAAATTACATTCTGCATTAAAGAGGCATCGAGAAAAAAAAAAAAAAAAGAAAATAAGAAAAAGGAAGGCGCAGATCTGAAATAAGCAAAAAAGAGAAAGTCCCAAAGAAAAGGTAAAATCGTACGTTTCATATATTTTTTTCCGTCTTAAGAACACTTCAAAAGAAACCTCTTCAAAAGTATTATGTAAATAGCTCATCAATAATATGCCTTTGAGGAATCCTGATTTTCCTCTACTGCTTTAAACTGGAGCACAATTATTGGAGTCTTTAGATAAAATAACTTTGTACAAGGAAAGTTTCAAAAAATTTAATAAGTCTCCATGTTTCTGGTAAGAGTCATTCCAAAGAAAACTTTGTACATTTTTTTCATTCATAACTTACTTTTTATTATTTAGTGTCTTAAAATATTACTGATATTTGGGACTTAATGAACGGCTATTGGGAGATTTTAAATACAATTTCTTTTACATTGTAAAAGTTAACGTAAATCTCATTCCCTTGTAATATAATGTTGACGCTAGACTTTAAAGGTTAATAGAGAATAATATTTTTTTGGGAAGTATGATACGTATTCTTTCTTTCTTTTATTTTACATTGACAAAGACGAGATTGTAAACAATTTACTTCATTTAAAATAGAGTTTTTAAGCATTGAATATATTTTAATAAATTTTTATGCTTAGAAACTTAACAATATGCTTCATTAACATTTATTTTACTAAATCTTTTAACACTTCTACAAATATATATATAAACCTACATATTTATAAACCAAATATAAAACTGCATGTTACAGATTAGTTACCTGCTTAACCCTAAATTAGCTACTTAACCTGAAACTAATAAATAAATATTAATAATATTTAATAATAATTATTTATTTATTTTAATTTTGTTGCCAATTTACAACCACTGTTTATTAAATAACTATTAATATTCATATATATATATTTATATATATATGTTTTCTGTAAATCTGTTTGATAGGAAACTTCAAAAAGTTGATGCACGTAAAAATTTGATTCGGGTGCCAATTTTTTATAACTATTTTCATGTCTCATATTTTATCTATCTACTGTTTATTCCTTTTTGCGGAGTAAACAAAACCACTCGAAATATATTCAGGCCTAAAACATTCCAGATAAATTGGGGCTGACATAACTATTGGAGTCATCCACAATAAACAATACGTCATATCAAGAGATTGGAAGGGGAATCGTATTCATTGTATTTCCTACTTAACCTAAAACTTATAAATATGAAACATCCAAGAGAAGGAATTGATCAACGCACTACGAGTACTTATAACGATTGGATATACAAATATTTAAAATCCCAATCTGAAACATGAAGAGTGATTAAAATCCTTACTACAAAGCACTTCAAGAAAAAGCCAAATTCTCCTGAAAATTCCTGAAAATTAACGTTATTCATGAACCGGTTCAAGAGTTAAAGGGCACAAACTACCATTTCCGCCAAAATTTGCAATGGAGTTTTATTTGCTTGAATTTCATTTTCGACAACGTCACGGGACCCCTAACCAGGATAGCGTCATGTTCACACATGATAATAAATAAATATTAACAGTATTTTAATAAAAGTGGCGGTAAATTTGCAACAAAATTAAAAAATATTATAGAAAATATCAAAAATTTATTTCAATCTGATTCATTGTATTCCCTACTTAACATTAAATTCATTACTTAACCCAAAAATAATAAATAAATATTAATCGTATTTTAAAAAAGTGGTTGTAAATTCGTACCAAAATTAGTTATTTCTTTCAATTTTGTTGCTAATTTACAACCACTGTTTATTAAACTATTATTAACATTTCTTTTTGTATTTTATATATATATGAAATATTTAGGTTTCCTTTCTTAGTTAGGTTAACAAATTTAAAAAAAATATGTATATGCATACATAAATCTGCTATATAGGAAACCTCAAAAGTAGATACCCGTAAAAATTTGATTCGGGTGCCAAATTTTTATGTCTCATATTTTATCTATCTATTGTTTATTCCTTTTTGCGAAGTAAACAAAATCCACTCGAGTCATATTCAGGCCAAAAGCATTCCAGATAAATTGGGGCTGACATAACTGCTGGCGTCATCCACAATAAGCAATACGTCATATCAAGAGATTGGAGGGGGAATCGGATTCATTGTATTTCCTACTTAACCCTAAACTCTTCCGACTTGGGGGAAAGATCCCATCAAATTCCCAAAGCCTTTTAGCTGAATATATTGCCGGAGCTGACAAAACATGTAAACAGTTATGGCATGCATAATGCAGTTTGTGCAAACGTTTCGGGAAGGGCATTAAGTCTATCTTTACGAAGGCCCGAGTAGCTGCAGGAAAAAAGGCTATGTTTGTTACTTATGTAACAGGAAAGGATATCTGTCTCTGTGGAATGATGTGAATTATACTAAGTATCTGTGTCCCTCCAGGCATTGTATAGATGATTATTAATTGGATATTACATGACTTACAACGAAATTCTTCGTACATGTTCAAACAATGGATTAGGTTTTGTTTATATCTTTTTTTTTTTTTTTTATGTGATGCGATTTATATTTCCATGCCAAAATTTTACATCTCATTTTTCTGAAAATGAAGTACATCTTCTCATTGCAAATATAGTTCGAGAAGATTCTGAAAGCTGAATATCTATTTAAAAATATTGGTTTTGTAAATGGTGTACATTTTAAACGAGTTTTCTTTATTACAACAGGGCACATAAGTACTTTATATATAGTGACATCGGTTGCAAAATATGTTTAGTAAGCTATGGTAGCTTGGTAAAATGTTGAATGTTTAGCAAACTATGTTGTTGTTTATTATTATTTCAAAGAAAAAAATCACCACAAAATGAAGGGGACAGATATGAAATGGAAAGGGATTATTTATATTTTTTGGTTTATATTCTATTGATGGGGTGTAATTGTGGAATCTCACAACAGCTATTGAAAAAAAAAAAAAAAAAAGATTTTCAAACCTGATCTCTATAGCTGTCGTAGTATTAAAACAATTAATAATTCTGATTATGCTAAGAAAAGAGTTGTAACTTTTGAAAGAATAAAATTAAATAAAAACTTTATTTCAAATTTAATTTTCTATGCTTTTAAGATATTTTATTTTTTATATGCATTGCAAGAGTATGTTTTAAAGCATTTACAGTCTTTAGTTTATGCAAAAAAAATTATTCTCTTCTAGATGTAAGACATTAATTAAAAAAGGATTGCAATACAGTGAAACTACTAAAGGAGTTATGATATTGACTCAGTAATAATAAAAATATTAAACTCTTACTAAGACTGTAACTTCGTAAGAAAGGTAAACTTAATTACTACTGAAAATATCTGGAAACATCATTGCATCATTTACTCAAAAAAATAGTAGTTATTTTGTTTTAAAAATCAATTAATGCTTTATTGAAAGTAATATTTATATTTACATCTTATTATTTAAGAATAAAATGTTGATTCACACAGTAAAAAATAATGATTTCATAAGTAATATTTTAGAGAATTTTCATTGAGTCATTTTTCTCATTTTTATAAAAATGTATCTGAATGCTTTCAGAATGATTAATCAATGTCACATGATATAAAATAATATTATGCCTCTCTTCTACAACTGTTTCTATAGAAACATTTTTAAAGCGAATCATAAATATTTTTTCTTATCATATTTCATTAGTATCACATTAAAATCTAATCACATTGAAATTTTTCCTCTTATAAACGAATAAGAAGTAACCAGTCAACTATAGAAAGATCCCTTTTTGCATTTTAAAGCCAAGATCCTGGAAATCAGTGAAGCGGATGCACATTTAAATTTTGTTGGAGGACTTAAATATAGTTCCATGTTTAATAATAGTTCCATGGTCATATTATGTTGAAATTTAAGGATTTCAAAAAAATATTGAAATCAACCGAAGTATTGAATATCTACGAATTGGCGTTCATAGATACTAGAATGAAAAAAACCTTTTAATTTTATCAGTTTTATCTACCTATCAAAATGCGTACTATAAATGTACATAAACGTTCATAGAAGATGAATACTTTTTTTCTGTAGATATTTAGTTTGTAAAATGAGTCGTTTTCTTTGAAAGTGGTGTAAGTCCATTTTTGACAAAAAAGTGATAATTACTTTGAATAAGTAAAGCTTTAAATCTAGTTTAGCAAAAGAGCTAATTGTTTTATTTTCTTTATCTATGAAGCAAAATTTTATAGTGCGTTTTAAGATAAGTATTCTTCATTTTTATAATGCTGTGGTGCCCAAAACGTAATGTTAATGACATAAAAAGTTCATTTTAATTCGTTCACTGGAATTTTGTTGTTTGCCTCTTTATCAAGAGAGGAAGAATCCATAGCTACAGTTGAAAACGCTATTAGTAGTGTGTTCTGGTTGTTCACTTAACTTGAATTACGACTACGATTACCTCTAAAATTACAAATTATTAATTTTGTAACAAGTGTGTATAATATTCGAAATTCAATTACTGATTCAATTGAAATCCCATATTTAATATTTCGTAAATACATGATTTTCACATTTTGTTGACTTTTAAAGTGGTGTAAGTTCATTTGAAGACATCGAAAGTATAAATTTCTTTTAACAAATATTTTAAAAACAATTGCATTATAAACTTAAGTCAATTTAATATTCACAAGACATATGAGCGTATTAACATATACCAATATTTTTCAAACCTTTCAAACACAAACCCTTTAAATATCTTCAAATAACATAAAATTGGACATACCCCACGTTCAAAGAAAACGGCTCAAATAATAGAGAAATTTTTAGTAACTAGTAATTTTAGTAACTGTAACTAGTACTGTAAACTATCCACAAAGTGTTTTTCAAACCTTTGATGAAAAAAAACAATTCTTTTAGCAACTAAACACTAAATACAAGTATTTATTTAGTATCTAGTAGAACATATATAAATATCTTTTAAACATTGCAGAAAGGACAGATGGAAAAACATCTTTTTGCTCAATAAGAAAATATAAAAAATAAAGCATTATAAAAATTGATACATTATAAACTGTAAAACTAATACGAATTGCAAAATTTATTACAATTTCAAAAGATTAAAGAAAATGTAACAGTTTTATACTATCATGGCATTTTTTCTTTTCATATACCTATGTAATTTCTACAATCATATGTTTAAAAAATTTAGTCATATACCTTTCTGAATTTATCAAAAATTTAAAATACTACAAACAAACATTAAAACATTATTAACAAAAAGTAATTAAATCAAATGAAATTGTTAGCAATAAATAAAATAAAATTAACTATTTATAAAATTACATGAAAAACCGCTATCAAGTCCATCCTGTAGCTACACAAATTTTTATTTTTAATTTAGTGAAATTGGTTTGGTTAAAAATGAAAAAAAAAAAAAAAAAAAAACACATGAAGTCAGAATGATGGAAATTAAAAAAAAAACCCTCAAACACAGTTAGAATTAATTTAATTTTTTATATATTTTAATGTGCCTTTTAAATTCTAAGCACAATCTTCAGACAAGTAATGTAAAGCATCATTCGGGCTCTTCTGTATATTATCGCTACACCAATGCTTGAAATGTAACTGCAATAAGGTAAAATCCATTAACACGGAAGTTAAATTTATTGAAAGTTAATATCAAAAATGCAGCTTTTAAAATATAAAAATACAATTATAAATTTTTAATGAGTAGAACATAAAATATATAAGAAAAATAGTTAAAAAGATAACAAATTAATTAAAATTCATTAAAAACTAGAATTCTAACAGTACATAAAATAAGAAATAAAGAAAAAAATTTAAAACTACAGAAAATTCTAATCAATGCTAAATAAAACATTTTTAAAGCCTTAATTTTGTAATCTCTTTATCTTATTAACTACATCACTTTTAAGTCGTGTATTAGATTTTTGAAAGATTTAATATAAATTTTAAATTTTAAATGTTTCTTAATTGACTTAGTTGTATATTCTAGCTTTTACACTTTATGATAATAACAAGCGAAGCATATCTCATAATTATAGAAGCAGTATGGGTTTAATTTCGTATAAATCATAAAAAAAAAATCAGTCAAATATGTATAGAACAAAGATTTTCAAAATGTTAAAGAAAATTAATA
>BPLQ01014054.1:0-13607 GCA_021605075.1 Caerostris darwini
ATGCACACTTTGGACTTGAAATTAATAGTTTTTAAATTTTTGCTTTACGTTTCGGAGTTAATTTGGAAAGAAATGCAAATATTTGTATAGTAAATGTTCCTCCATTGGTTTTATGAAGATTGATTGTGCTGTTAATGAAGCAATTTTTATTGTGTTGCCCACCTTCCAAAGTTTTCTTATATATATTATATATATATTTATATATTTATAAGATATACATACACAGTCCAGTCCCATTAATGTGACCACCACCTACTTTCGACGTCAACGTGAAACAATCAATCACAAAAGGAGGTGGCAGCACATTGAAGTGGAGTGTATATAAAGGATATCTTAGGGCATTTGAAAGCATTTCAATTGTTGGCGTAATGCAGAAACGTAGTGATTTATTCGACGTCCAAATGGGCATGATTATTGGCTTTCGGGCCAAGGGTGGAAGCATTTCGGAAACGGTTAATTTTGTGAATTATTCGCGTGCCGCCGTGGTAAAAGTATACCGTGCATGGCAAAATGGCACTATCCAAAATCAGTCACATGTGGTGCACCATGGCCTATAGATGACAGAGGCGAACGAAGGCTACGGAGATGCGTTCAGGCGAATAGACGTGCAACTGACCGCCCAGATGAACCAAGGGGCTACCAAGAGTGTATCCTCAACAACGGTTCAGCGAACGTTGCTGCGCATGGGCCTCCGCAGCAGACGTCTGGTTAATGCACCTATGCTGACTGGTGTTCATCGGCGACGAAGGCTGGAATTTGCACGCCAGTACCGAAAGTACAGAGTGGCCAGTACAGAGTGGCGACAGGTGGCTTTTTCCGATTAATCACGTTTTATGCTCCATCGGACAGATGGACGTTGGCGTATACGCCGGGAAACGTCTGAAAGCAAACACCCTGCAACCTGGATCCAAGCTGGAGGAGGGAGCATTATGGTATTGGGAATGTTTTCCTGACATTCACTGGGTGCACTCATCATTGTGGAAGGCACGATGGATCAGCACAAGTACGTAGTAATTTCCTACATGCCCAAGAACAAGTAATTCCCTACATGCGAATTATTTTTCCTCAGAATGATAGCATCTGCCAGCAGGACAATGCGAGGTGTCATACAGCTCGCAGTGTATGTGCGTAGTTCGAAGAGCACCAGGATGTGTTTACCGTACTCCCCTGGCCAGCAAACTCACCGGATTTAAACCCAATCGAGAATCTGTGGGACCACCTCGATCCTCGATCGGGTTGTTCGCGCCATGGATCCTCAACCGCGTAATCTAGCTCAGCTGGCCACGGCACTGGAGTCGGCATGGCTCAACATCTCAGTGAACCCCTTCAGAAACCTAATTGACTCTCTTCCTGCACGTCTAGAAGCGGTCCGCTGTGCCGAAGGTGGTTATTTTGGCTTTTGACAGGTGGTAACATTAATATGACTGGACTATGTATAGATATTTGTGTGTGTGTATGTACATATTGCCAATACCAATTATCTAATAGGAGTACAATATGCAATCGTTCATGTTAAATTTATTGTAACTACAAAAATTGCTTATACATTTTCATTTCTTTGAACTTAATATATTCTTTATTATATTTCTGCAGTTAGAAATATATTCTAGTGGAGATCATTAAAAAATCGCTATAAACATGTTGGAACCCTTGTTAGACAAAGAGTATACAAATAATATAAACATATTTAATAATGTATACTTTTTTTTCACGTGAGTGTTGATTTTCCGATTTGTCATATTTTATTTATTACTATCGCTCTAAAGATAATTATAAAAATTACTTTTTCTTACGAATTGATGTAATTATATCGAAAGATCCTAAAAAATTCAAGATGAAATCTACAAGAAGTTGCCCGAAATCGTTCCGACAAACAAGCATTTGTGAATAGTTATTACTTAGGCCACTTAGTTATAATCGCCACTGGCCCATTATAATGGTCACTGGCAGATAATTTTTTCAGCTCCATTCATTGACATAAGTATCGAAAGCATATTACCTAAGCTTCTTTTAAGGCATTCATGACATCAATGGCGGAAGGAGGAAGACAAATGTTAATAAAAATTGGCCAAAAAAGGTTTATAGCTTATTTTTTGGCCTTTTCTTGAAATCTGAAGCTATGACTTTTGTTTATCTTTATTTGTATAATTTTCAGTTTTATTTTTTAAAAACATTCTCTTTTTATAACTTTTCATCTGTATTTCTATGAAACAGTGAAGCCAAAGTAGTTTGAAATTGCTTGTTGGTCCATCGATTTAGTTTGAAAATGTTCATCTCTTTTTGAAACGATTCTATTTGAAAATGAACACGAAAGGATTTTTTTTAAAACAGACATTTAAAGTTCGCTGAAGAAGACTTTTTTTCCACATATCAGATGCCTCTATTCGATACAGTCCTTCCGTTCCTCTAGCAGGTTTTTATCCCCGTACAGTTTTTTTTAATTTTTTTTTTAAGCTAATGAAGAATTCTATAAGATTTATTTTCACATGACATTTTGATTTGCTTATTTTTGGGGGAGCTAAATATATTTTTGCATCTAATATTTTTTGGGGAAATTAATATATTTTTGCATCTAATATATAAATATTTTTTAATATTTCAAATTTTTTCCAACTTTTTGACTCTTTTTAATGCATTTATTCCAAACTCAAATTTTAAAAAATATTATGGAACTAATTTCCTGAACAGTGATTAAAGTGGAAATATTTTGGATTATATAATATTTTTAGGAGGGAAGAATAACTTAAATAATTTAATTTTGTTGAACTGTTTGAATTATTACGTTATATGAAAGCATTATTTTTTATGTTATACCATCCTGATTGTAAATTAAATTTCCTCTTTAACCAATAATAGAATGAATAAAAAATATCGAACTATTGAATGATTTAATAAGATTGATAGAAATAAAACATTTCTTTTAAGTTAAGAATAACTGGCTTACTAATCAAATATATTGTCAATTAATTGAAAAAAATTTCTTTAATAGAGTTTTACATTCAGAAATTGCGATATTATTTCATGGGTAATTGTTATTTTTGAAGAATTGATTCAAGTTTTCCAGTATCCGAAAAAAAGGGTTTATGGCAAAATACTGTTGAATTTTTTTTATTTTATTTTTAATGGGATTAAAAAAACAATTTTTGATTATCGTAGAAAAATGCTTCCAAACATGCTTCTGTTGAAAGAGACACACAAAATCTACAATGCCATATTTTATAAGCTCTAGCATTTTACGGAGATTTTTTAAACCATACTTAATTTTTATTATTTATTTTAAAATTAAAATTGGTTATATAATTTTAGTTTTTAAAAATATTATAATGATATAACTATAAATGCATAAAGGGATAATTTATTAATTTTGCAATCTTCCTGTACAATTTTTCTACACGAAACTATTATTTTGTCAATTTTATTAACATTTGGTCATCTGTAGGTATATATATAGAGAGAGATAGAGAGAGAGAGTGTGTGTGTGTTTAGAGCACTAGAGTGTGTCCATCCCCCAGACGCCTATATATATATACATATTGTAAGGTTTAACTATAATTAGATTGTCGCGAGAGGTCGCCATTGTGGCCAGTACTGTGTGAACTGATAAGTAAGAGCGTTTTGATTTAGATATGACGAGGCACTGGATCGACTGATAGAGAAACACGGTCTGGAAACACAGTGCTGTAAGCATTATGTACAGTACGTGTTTGAGATTTTTGAATAAAAACAGAATTTATATTGTAGAAGAGCCTCAGGGTGCCCTGTGTATTAAAGTATTATTATTATTGTAAATAGAAAGAGTAGAGTGTTTCCATCCACCAGATGCCTACAGCACTAAACCACCTGACACTACTAGTAGCTAGCAAGCGACAACTATATATATATACCTAAAGATTTAAGTGAGTGTTGTTATAATTTTATAAGTAAAAATGAAATAATTAGATATCTGATGCCAAATCTGAGAACACAATTTATTTGGCAAGATAAAACTTAAAGGCTAAATTATTATGTTTTGAACTCAGTATTCTTAAAAATTCAGAAATAACTCACATTGACTGGTTTTATTCGTGGCGCCCATAAGCTAAAATTTTTCCGACATCAAAAATAAAATAAAAATTTCTGTTTCCTCTTTATGCATTAAAATACGAATATTCGCGTTCTTGTTTTCCTCTGTGTTCTCTCAGTGCTCTTTCAAATAGGAAATTTACATTCAGCATACTCTTAGCAGCTAGAAAATAACATACTTCAAAATTCTATATAATCAATTTGAAAGTTAGAAAAAAATCACCTGTACTTAAAATATAGTTTTGAAATAAATAAGTGTTCTTATGTTCAAAATGTTGAATAATTGCTTTGTAGGTAAATTTTTTTTGTTAAAACTTTTAAAAAAATCCTTTTGTTAAGAAGTTAATTTTTATATATACAGTTAATATTAATAGTAGTTAAATATAGTATACAGTGTGTTAAGCTATTTAAGTTTTTACTATTAAAAGCATCTTTAATGCTGTCTTAAACAATAATAAAGTACAAATAAGAAGTTTAAAGAATTAAAAAAAAAATTAATATAAAGTAATGAATGGAATCTCAATTAATCTTTACATAATTAATTGAAAAATAAAGAAGGCATATTACTTCAAAAATATATGCGATTCTCTACTAATAACATATAAAGATGAAATTTCAATCGAAATTTTTTAAAGAAAAGAGTTTTAAATATGTGATTGCGTAAGAAAAAAAAATTTTACCGCGCTCTTTTCGAATTACTTACGAACATAAACTCTTGAATTTCATTACTCCTTCTACTTCGCATTTTCTTTTTTGATATCATGAAAAGTAGAAAGTAGGAAAAGATGGTAGCATTCTCTGCCCCCTCCAACCACACATCTTTCACTAAGAGGAAACCTTCTTTTGTTTCCGTCCCATCGCAGCAGCAACTTCATCTAAAACAAGTAATATAAAAAAAAATAATTTTAAGTCAATTCCTACTTTTTTTTCACTCTATTGCAGAAAGTCCTTTATAAATAATTTTCATTCATTTTTTTAAGTTTATCTGGCGCCTTCTATTGGTAGATGCATGCAACTTAAATCTAAAAAAAAACTAAAATGAATTAAAGTTAATTAATGAATTAATATTTGAAAAAACAGAATTTCAAAAAAAAAAAAATGTATTTGAACTTGAGTGGATGAATAAGAAGTATTTTATGAACTATTGAAAATTTGAACAAGATATATATAGGGAGAGTGTGAGCTAATGGAAAGAATTCAAAAAAGACCTCTGAAAAGCCCATTCGATTCCCGTAGTGAGGATTGAAGTAAAGTGAGTTGATTTCTCTTGTGATTGAGCACGCGGCCTTAGTGATTAAGTAACATATTTCCACTCGGTTTGTTTAGTAAAGAAATGGTCAAATAAGGGATCGAAGCTATTGCATTATAAAAAAAAACATTAATGTTATTCGAATTCATTTATATAAAATATTCGTGTTTTAATGAATGTTTATTGAATATATCATAGATGCCTATTTAAATCAATATGCAAGATTTTGTTGGAAAAAAATATTTTTTTGTTCAAAAGCCTAAATGTATATTTGATAGAAATAACAAATAAATAATAGCAAACAAATAAAGAGGATGGAATATATTTTTTAATTGAAAATAAAACACCAATAATAATGAATTATATATTTTTTCAGTGTTGATGCATGAGCGCTATTTAGTATCGGAAACCAGCACAAGCAAAGTATCTAAATCGAGGCATTTACTACGGTACTATTACTACTTTTCAATGGCATGAGCGCTTGGGTGGTGGGTCAGCATTGGTTTGCAATTTCATTACAATTTGCAAACAATCCACCATTTAGTGAGATGGGGTCCTCCTCTTCTCCTGATCCCTCGAATCCAATGGCAGAAATTTCTGTCCATTGAAATTTCTGTCCATTATCACAGACGGGAATTCAATGAATGTAAAAACAGAATAATTAAGAAACTGAATAAAACATAGATCCTTTGAGGGACAAATTAATTTGCTTTCTAACATTACTTGCAGCCTGATATATTCATAGAATAAAATATTATGTATAAGAAGGTAGAAAAAGTACGTTAAAAGTACTCTCTAAAATGTAGCAAAGTTAATGGAACAGACGATATACACTCAAGAGCCAAAACATTATGACCACCCCTACATTTTGCAATGAACTCACCAGAATGACGTGGAAGGCGCGTGATCGGGTGGAAGTGGTATTTAACTGGTATTAAGTGGTGGTATTAATCCATGCCAAGGCGGGTTGAAGCTGTGTTGCGCGCCAACTTGTTATTGACAGGTGGTCATAATGTTTTGGCTCTTGAGTGTATATATATATATATGAAAGTGAGGCAAAATCATGCTGGCAGATTGCATGTCGAAATTCAACGTAAAAATTTCATTATACTCAAGGGAAGGGGAAGACGGATGCGAACGTGGCTGTAACGTTCAATACTTCCCACCAATGGGAAAGCGTTTTGGCGCTAATCTGTGTATAGAGCTGAAACTTCATCTTTTTTTTTTTTCTTTTTATCTCAGCAGTAGTTTCCCTACTGTCTTTACTTTCAAGAGTTTTATTGAAAGGCACACCTGAAACGCAATCTTTTATCAATTAAGTAAAACTTCTCCTTTTTATATAGAAGATATTTTTATTTATTTCTTTGCATTCGCCTTTTGTTTTAAGTATTATTTCTTTCGTGGTGCGCTTTGAGAGCAGCAGACAGATTATTTCCAACTTTATTACTAAGCTCAAGTCGCAAGAGAAGAGTTGATGCCTTCCACAACAACTTGCACAATTCTTTTTTCGTAGATAAAAGGTTCTCGCGCATCTTATGTTTGTCCCTTTCCCTTGATATTTGAAATAAATGCATTCAGTTCCCCAGTTGCTTTTACTTTCAATGGTTACACATTGCCAATTATTATTTACCAACTATTTTTCTGACAGCAATATCCTATAAAGAATTGAGAAAGAAATCATATAAAGAAATCCTATAAAGAATTTCAATGAATTTTCACATAAAATTGTGTACAAAGAAACAAACTGCGTATATTCCATATATGAAAAAATGTCTGAGTAGGAATTTTTAGAACACATCAACATCACAAAAAATTATATTTATTGGGCTTTATTATTGAGTCACAATTTAATTAAATAATAATGAACATAAAAACATGTTAATTAATAATAATTTGAAGGAAGTTTTATGTAATGAAAAACTAAGTCAAATGTACTTGCAAAAGTATTATCCAATATTATCAAAAAGTTGTTTTTCTCTTATCAATGGAAGCACTCATCAATAACATACCATTATTAATGTGTCATCCGGTCATTAACGGATTTATGAAGCTTTTATTAAATTTATCTTTCTTCCATTTTTTTCTATGGCAATTCTATAAAAGAATTAGAAATTGTTTAAATTTTAGAAATGTTGATTAGTTATGCGAGATATAGTGTTTCTTTTTTGCTACATACGGGAGCAAAATGAGCAAACTCTATTGTATCATAGTGAATTTGTGTACAAATGTACATTAAGGACGAAAGCTGACACTCATATCTTTTTAAGGAATAATCCATTTAACCTTTTCGTGGTAATTTCTTATTTATTTACACAGTCACCGAGTAATTATGTAAAATATAAATTCTTCAATTGTTTCATCTAATAAAAATTGAGTGTAAATAAAAAAAATAAATACTAAAACAAGTATGTATATAATTATTTAGATAGTTCTTAAAATTCAATTATATATTTCTTAAATAATTTTTATAAAATATAATCATAATATGAATTCTAAACTACTATAATTTTACTAATGTATAAAATGTAAATGTAAGCTTGCAATTATTTAAAAAAATTATAAAGCTTTTATTAAATTTTTCGCACCATTGATTTCTTAATTTAAAAAATATTGCAAAACTTATTTTTAATTAGTGCCCAAACACATTGACTGGGAAGTCAAAGGTAAAAAATCTTGTTATATTGTATAAAAAAAAAACATTATCTGTCCTATTTGGAGAACAATATAAAGTTAAAAAAAATACATTTGTTAAAAACTTACGAATAATGCTGGATAAATATATATTACTTTTGAAGCAGTCAAAACAATAATGAAGTAATTAAATTCTTCATGTAATATAAATAATATAATATTAATTAATTAGTATAATATTTCACTAAATTATACATATTGTAATAGTGTGTTGTAATTTTTAAAGTGATTTTTGTTAAAGAAAATTTACTTTTTTTTATACAAAACAAAATTCATTTTTTTTATACACTAGAAAATTTATTAATACTTTTTTCACAAGTTTCTGAATGAAATGATATTCTTGCATTTTTGAAAACATTCAAACATTGATTCAGTAAATTAGTAAAAAAAATCTTGCCACACAGTAGTAGAATTGCATGTTATCTAGAATTTCATAAAAATAATCTATAAGAAAAGCGAGATTTTTCAGTGGATGGTGTGAATTTTTGAAATTAAAAACTACAATACAAGTTTTTACCTGTTATTAATCTTTATTTTTATAACAATATAGTTTACTGCTCGAAAAATTACTTAAATTAGAACTTTAATCAAAATCCGTATTGAAAAGAAATTAATAAAAAAATATTTGAATTTTCAAAACATTAATAAAAAAATATTTAAAATTTCAAAAAAAGTTAAAGTATAAAAGTCGAATTGAGACCCTTAAATTTATGATGAAATACTTATAAGTCCTTTATTTCAAAGAATATATATTTTTAAATATATTCTTTATATATAAAATATATTAATAAAGTTTTTTTTTTGTTCTAATGCAGCTGGCAAACACTTAGACAGTTGTCTTGGATGCCTTAGGCAAGCGCTGCACCGACATTACTCACTTAACACTACCCAGGAGGTGCGGGCAGCTTGAAGATAAGCTACGGACGCGGAGTAACAATACCCCCGCAACGCTCTACGATCATGCTAGACCGGGACCTACGGTTTAATGTGGATTCCGAACCACTACAAACATCCATGCCACCGCCGGACTCGAACCTGAAACCTGTGGTACCGGGAGCCAGAGCGCTAGGGACGCAGGCATGCGGGCCTCTATAAAAATAAAATATATTTATTAAAATAAGAAATAATAATATTTAGATGACTATGAGGAGAAAAGGTTTATTTTTTTATTTATTTATTTATTTTTTTATTAGAAGTTTTAAAAGCAATTTTTATTTCAGTTTCTTTTTAACATTAATTTTTGAAATTGTAAATATAATTTTACTGCACTAAATATTAATTTTTTTAAATTTAACATATAATGTTGAAAAACGAGCCACGACGGGTTATATTTACTATTAAAAACATAATACATCAACTTTTTTTAGGAAATTTCAGATTTTATTTGGGCCATATTCACAATCTTCTCATGCGGTTCGAAGACTGAACTGTCCTGGTCTCGAGCTGTTTCAGCAGCGCGTTTAGGGAACAAAGAGTTATTTTTTTTCCTTGGAAGCCAAACATCAACTGATGATTCAGTACAGCGAGAGAGCGGGGAAGCACTCATGGATAAACGTTGCGCCAGGTTACTGGAGTGTGCAGGCAACAAGCGCCACGTGACATGCAACCCCCTGCGATATGTTCCTCTTTTAAGAGGTTCTCCCCCCTCCCTCCCTTTTGAGTGTAATATATCAGACCTCCCGCCGATGAGTAATCCGTCATAAGTCTTTTCAATGGGTATTAACTTCAAATAAGGGGCTCCGACAATAGTAAATATATATATACGTTCCCTTCTTTTTCCCTGGCGTTAAAGCGAGCCCAGCATAATCATTGGAACAAAGATTTCATTCACCTGAAAAGTGCATCACTTACAGAATTTTCGGCACGTAAATATAAAATATCCATAGATATTAATTGTTTGCAAAATAATCATATGCAATCCTAATTAATCGTGAGTAAAACATCCCCATAACAAGCAATTTAAGTCCTTGAATGAAGTGAGAGAGTAATCAGGTGAAATTTAACTATATTATTCCCTTTTATATCATTAATTAGTCATTTTATATCGCAAATACACGTTCGAAATAGCATCTGTCATAGATGCAAATCAGTAGTTTCAATTTGAAAGCTTGATTTCGACATAACTGCTGCCATGATCATGACTAATACCATAAAATTCAAAAGCATATTTATTCAACCTCTACAAGGCGGAAAGTTTTATTTTCTTTAGTACGTTTTATTTGATAATCGACAGTAATTTAGATAAATAGTCATTTGTACTTGTTAGAATTTAATATTAAAAACAACGTCGTTATTTTTATTTTATTCTATACAATCCTCTATGAATTCTTATTTTATACTCTCTCCAATTCTCTTCAGAACAATTACATTTTTATGAGTGATTTTACTTTTTAAAACTATATGAAATTGTATAATAGAAATGTATTAAATAGTTTTAGCAAATAATTTTAAAATCGCTTAAACTTTTTTCATTGGTACCTATGTTTATCAAAGGTTTTAAAAAAGTAAAGCAAATCGTTGTTTTCAAATAAAATTCCACGACAAATGACGGAATCAATAATTATATATAAAAATATTAAATAATCCGTGTTAGTAATAAGATTATTCAAGTATATTAAAAAAATAAGAATTTAATCACTTATTATTAGATATAATAATAATTTAATCATTTATTATATACTAATATAATTAGATTTATGCCTTATCAAAATGAGTTTGTTAAAAGAAACGCGCACAAAGACTAAGCGAAGGAAAATGTCAAATTTGCATATCAAGTTTTGTAAAAAAAAAGAAATTCCATTCTGGCCCTCATGAGCTTCCGTACATTTCTAAAAATTTCCAAACTTTCTCTTTAAATTAAACGCCTTCAAAATTAAATAAACCTTTTTGCCGCCATTTTTTTTTCGTAAATTAGTGCGGTGTTATATTAATTTTACTCTATCAAATGATTTCATAAATAAATTTATAAAAATATACACATTTATGAAAAATTTAAAAATTAATATTAATTGCATTATATTTATTTTTAAAAACCAATTTGAATCCTGCCGTATAAATATATGTCACAAGAATTACATTTTTTTTAAATCAAAAGTTTTCTTACTATTTCTTCACGAATTTTATTTATCAAGACACTCTTTATCAAGAAACCTTGTCTTATATACCGTGACGAATTTCAGGCTATAGAACATTAAAAAAATCACTTGGAAATCTTACATTTATTAATTTTTACAACCTAAGTGTATGTAATTATCCATATACATTTATGTGCTACATTTCTATTGTTTTCTCACAACAATAGAAATAATCATTCATTCGTATGTAACCGATATATCCATTTCATATAATATAAACAAGTTTTTTTTTGTGTGTGTGTTGGATAAAATGTCATGAAAAAATAGAAATTAACAAAAAAAAAAAATTGCGAATTGTGCATATCTCCATACTTTTTTTTTAATTCTAGACAATCTTAAGACACCAAACTGTCAGCCTGCTAATTTGTCCATGTTATAAGTATTACCTAATGCCATTAATTATTCAATGAGTGCTTCGCATGTGTATTGGATTTAAAATTAACGAGTTCAATGAAAAATTAAAACAAATCCTATTAACCATGTATATAATTGTTTTTCAGGCGTTTTAGTAACTTACTGCCAACAAGTGTCACGATTCAGATATTATGTCTGTTAAATGTTATGGGTCTTTGAAAAACAAATGTGATTTCTTAAAAATTATTTTAAAGCAAAATATACTTTTATTATATATATAAATTGTTTATTCAATTATTAAAAAAAATTGGCTTAAATTATTTTCCTGCTAAGAACAATAAATATCGAACGAGAGAGCAGCGCATATTTTCAAACTTCTATTTCAAGCGTGTGAAACATAATATTTCAAATTTCTCTAACTTGGAAAAAAAGCTCGACTTGTAGCAATTCACACAGGAGTAAAATTCGCTTGCTTTCAAAAACAAGCATACTCGATGACGATGGCGATGAGCATCTCGCAACAATTTTTCGGCTATTTGTCGGGGATTTTTTTTTTTTTAATGGAAGGTAAGAGGTTTTTCAAACCCGAAGCAAAAATGCGAAGCTGAATGCTTCCCCAGAAAATAATGCTCTCCCCTCATTACCAACCGTTTTGATTACACATGGCAGGGATATTTTATACACGAATTGTCCTGATTTACACATACAAAAATAGCTAAAAAATATTCCTTTCTTCCCAATAACCAAAAGGCCAAGGATGTTATCTTCAAAAATTAACTGTCTTTTAAATAGAAGAAAAACTTTTGAGGAAAAGCCACTCTGTTGCGTTGATCAACTTTAATGACTCTCCTTTGCTTTATTTTTTCCCTCTACGGCTTGGAACCTGAAGCCAATTAGCGAGAAACTGCACAATTGTTTTTAATTTATCCACTTATAGGTGGAAAAAGTCAATTTTTATCACCTTGACTTGTTGCACCAAAGTTTACCAAAAGAAAGCCATCCATAAGTTGACCTTCAAGTGTGTCGGATTCTTAATGAGCTTCCCAATACTATTTCAATTTAGAAACATAAACAAAATTTAAAAAAAAAATCCTTTTTTTGAATTCCCCCTGCTTCCCTTAAAATCTTCTCTGCTTACTAAATGAGGGCGAATCGAACAATGTCTGTGGAATCACGACAACCTTCCCCGCCCCTCCAGTCCCGGTGACTCAACTACACGGAGGCTCATCGATTCGGTAAGCCGTCAAATCCCGAGATCCGATTTCGCTTGTACTCCACACTGTTTCCTCCTCATCTACATAAAAAAAAAAAAATAAAAAAAAAAAAAAAAAATCTCCTGCCTGCACTAGTAAGGCACTAGCAACCGTATTTCCTTTCCACGACAAAAGTCATTCGTGCACCTGTGAGAGTTTGACAGTTTGAATTGCATTTATCGAGACTGTAATTCTTTTCTTTCCAAAATTATTTTTGTTGCAACTATCAATTAGAGCTGTGCCAATACGGATGAGACATTGGCTTCTTCCTAAGTTACAATTTTTTTTTTTTACTCTTTCTCATTAAGATTTCGTCCTGGGTTATTTAAAATCATATAATTAACGAAAGAGTTTTTCACATTGCAGATACTATTAATGGATGTAATAAATATATTTTTTTATTTCCTTCCTACCAAGTACAATTTCATCTAAAGACAAAATGTAAACATTGATTTAATTTATTTAAACATAATTTGAATTTATCATTTTACATAAATTCAAAGATATTTTTTTTTTAATTTTTTGAAATAAAAAAAAGGGAAGAATTACATCCTGCATACATGTGTTAAAAATAAATTAACTGCGTGTTAAATAAAAAATGAATAATTTTCAAAGGACATAATGAATATCAAAAGCAATTTAAATAATATAATATTATAATAATTAATAGCAAACCTATCTTAGAATAATTCATTTTCAGTATTTTTAGATACTTTTGATTCTTCAGGAAATTCTATCGTAAGTATTATAATTCCAAAAGGTAGATAATACATTGATAAAAAAATTCTGTCATAGATTATCTATGAAATATACATAAATTAGGCATTGAAATAGAAAGGAATGGATTAAAAAAACAATTTAAAC
>BPLQ01014054.1:13617-83540 GCA_021605075.1 Caerostris darwini
TTAATCCACTTTTAATTGAAGAACATGCTTAAATGTGAGGTATAAATCAATTATTTAGATTGTCTATCCACAAACACCCCCAATCCACATTATAGTTTTCAATGATAAGTCAAGCCCAATTAATTCCACAATAAAAAACAATGGTTTACTTTATGATAGATAATGTGGTGTGTAAAATAAATATGCTTTGATAAAATATTTATAAAGCACTGAAATTTTTAAACTTATAAGTTGAGAAAGTGTAGAGTTTTAAAATTCTATATGTTCTTAAAAATTTATTTTATATAATATGTTTACTTGTCTAAACTGAATATAAGAAAGGAAACATTATTTACAACATTTTTTTAAAACGTGACTATAGAAAGCTTTATTTTATATAAAGGGAAAATATATATATATACACTCAAGAGCCAAAACATTATGACCACCCCTACATTTTGCAATGAACTCGCCTGGATGACGTGGAAGGCACGTGATTAGGTGGAAGTGTTATTTAACTGCTGCTGGAGATTCTGAAGAATCATTCTTTCACTTACTTCTGTGTGTGATGGGAAAGGCTGCGGATCTAAGTGACTTTGATAGAGGGCAGATTGTAATGGCTCGAAGGCTCGGAACAAGTATTTCCGAAACTGCACGAGTTCGCGATCTACAGTTGTTAGTACTTATGCAAAGTGGATGAATGACGGTGGAACTAGCAGTAGACGACATGGTGTTGGACATCCACACGCTATCAAAGAAAAAGGTCGTCGGAGACTGTCTGCATGGTGAAGCAAAACCGAAGCCAGACAGTGGCTCAGTTGACAGCCCAATACAATGCAGGCCCAAGTAGAATAGTAACGAAGTACACTGTTCAGTGGGCACTGTTGGATATGGGGCTACGCAGCAAACGTCCCACTCGCGTGCCTTTGCTGACCAAGCGTCATCGCCAACTGCGCCTGCGCTGGTCCCGGGAACATCGTGACTGGTCCATGGATCAGTGGGAGAGAGTTGTCTGGTCAAATGAATCACGGTTTGTCATTCATCACGCCTTTGGCCGTGTCAGGATACGCCGTCTTCCAGGCGAACAGTTGCTCCTTCAATATACAGTAGGTCATACACAGGCCGGTGGTGACGGTATTATACTTTGGGGGACATTCTCTCGGGCGTCTCTGGGACTCGTGGTTGTGGTGGAGCAGACCATAAATGCTACAGGGTATCTGAACATCATTGCGGACCAGTTGCACCCTTACATGGCCTCTTTTTTTCCAGCTGGAAATGTATATATAGTATAATATATATATATTTTGATAATGTAAGAACATATCTAGCGTGATTATAATTGTGCACGGTTGAATATTAAAAGTGAAAACAATTGGTGAAGAGATACATGAGGTTTCTTCTATTCTACAAAAAATATGCCCATTAAAATAACTTATTTGAATATATGTACTCAACGTTAGATAAATTTTAGTGTTGCCTGATTTTTACATGGCCTTACCTATTGATGTGGAATTCTATATTTTCTCGGGTGTGTTTTGGGGAGTAAATGCAATTTTACGAATAATATTCTGTAGTAGCTGCAGAAATCACAAGTGATGAGAATGACTTTTAAAATGAAATGAATAAATGAAACTGATTTTAGAAATAGCTTTAAAACACTGAAAACAGCCCATAAAAATGAAGAGTTTAACCTCAATAATATAATTACTAATCATGACCATGTAACAGTCAATATTAATTCGTTATTTTAAGTTAAAGTAAATGTTGCAGTGATGTATAAACTTATAAACTCTAATAAAAGAAAATTTTGTCGTTTCTGACTTCATCTCCATGTCCATTTATTAAACCAGATATAATATACCGTTTGATTACTTGGTATATATTGATAAGGCCATATATAAATAACTTTCATTTAAAATTAATCCATTCAAGGTATTAGATTCAAAACTGTCAAAACAATTTATGTTAATTAATATGTGATTGAAATCTCGTATATAAAATTAATATACGTGAAAATTCAAAGATTTACCTGTTTATAATTGAAGACTTAAAAAAATACTTAATAATAATAATAAATTCGAAATAAAACTCTCTATTAGAGAGTTTTTGCAATGAGCGTGCGCGCTAGGGAGAAAAAAATAACGGACGTCCAAAATACGGTATGCAAAAACTCTCTAATATTTGAGTCAACAGGATATTATTATTTTCAATGACACAATAGTTACATTTTTGTTGTTGTTCATTCAGTAAATTTAGATTAATTTTTAATTGGTGTTTCTTTCTCGCCAGGTTATCCTCACCTTCCATCCGTTCAAATAGCCTTTATATTTGGCTTGTTTCTGTTTTTTTTATTAATTCACTTTTTTTATTTATTCACTGAATTACTTTAAAGAAAGAGTTTGTAAATTGCTCAACTTTCTGACATTATATGAGTGTGGGTTGATAAGTTTTCGGCCTGACCTAGAGATGGTACAATCAATCTATTATCTCACTGCAAACTATGGTGCTTTCTTTTACTAACTTATATGTACCATTTCAGAACCTTCTCTTAGTTAGCGTAATTTAGTTAGTGATTTGCCAGCCATTTAAGTGAGATGTATAAAGCTACATTCCTGAATGTAGGCAAATTTAAAAAAATTCAATAGGAAAACTTTTTCATCTGCGAATTTAGCTCTCTATAAGCAGAAACACAGTAAAGTTTTGTTTTGACTTATAAATATGGATTTGACTTAAAGTCAAACTAATGAAACAACCTGAAAGAAAACAAATACAATTTTTCAAATAACAAGGTTATGACTTCTGGTGTCTGGGTTGCAAAAGTAATTATATTCATTGATTACATTTAAAAGGGTAAAACTAAGAATAATAAATACGACGCAAGCTAATGCCGCGTTTAAAAGAAGAGACTAAGACAGCATTTAGGGGGAAAAAATGTGTCACCAATACAATGTTTCATTATATCTATCAATCGTAGAAATATTTAAAATAAACTAAAATTCAACTTTCTTGCTCATTCACTGTATTCACCAGTTTTTACACCTAGCGACTACCACCTATTTCCTAACCTTATAAAATGGCTTGGTAGGCAACGACGTGCGAGGGAATTATTGATGCTGTAAATGGGTATTTTCAGGTGCTGGATGTATCGTTTTATAAAAATGGCATTATTAAATTAGAGCACAAATGCATCAATATTTGTGGGAATTATATTGAAAAATAAAGCAATAATAATAAGTGTTTTTTCTTTATCAGGCTGAAAATTTATCAGCTCCCCCTCGTACTGTCTTTTAAAACTTATTTCTGTAAGAAAACTTTTTTAAACCTGAATATGAATTTATTAAACAATAATTCGCCACTTGATGAAAATATAGAATAACTATTTAAATTGCCTTTAAAGATTATACCAAATTTAAAATGAATGAAAATATTTATCAAATTGACTTCTTTATTGAATTTCATGATTATTTACTCACACTCTGTTATAAATATAAATAAAATCAATACATAAAAAAATTTTCTCTTGTGGTTTTCTCATAAGTACAATGAATTTCTGTGAAACTTGATCATAACAAGTGAGTATAATTTCTTTTTGTACAAATGAAGTTTTTCCTTCATAAAGTGAGGAAAAAATCCCCCTCAAAATACTACTCCAACTGACAGAGGCGTGCGTTTCGGGCTGGAAATCCCACTCCCGAACAGATTCAGCTGGCACATCTGTTCACTTTTATTTGAACGGTCTCCAGAGCGGCAGATTATCCTTCCCTTGCAAACACTCCACCGAGCTTCTGCGCTCTTTATTTACTGAAGGGAATATGAAATGTCAGGACACTTACCTTCCATTGATTTAACCAATCCCTTTCCAGTTGGCATCAAAGCGCAGTTTAAATTGGAGGGAGAGCATCCCCATTCCTTTCAAACGTTTGGAATTAGACGATTATGGCCTTTCAATCCATTAAAACTGTTGTCGGATTACTTAACACTCCTAACGGTGCGCTAGTAGGCAGGTCTGCAGGTAGGTCTGTGATGCGGGGGAAGCGCTCGGACATAGGTCCGTTCGTCTGGAACCAGACATTTTTTAGGGGGTTTGCAAATCTTTTCTTAGAATAATAACTTTAAAAGCGAATAAAAGTAAATATAATGATGATGTAATAATAAGAATGTGCAAATTAAGTTTTAAAAAATGTAAGCAAATGTTGGCAAATATGTATTTCAATTTGGAGTGGTATTTCAGTGGATATGTAAATGTAGATGACAAGTATTTCATGTATATTTTATGTATTTCAGTGGATATGTAAATGTAGTGGACATGTATATTATATGTATTTCATTTTAGATATGCGTTTCAATAATACTCTATTCATTAATGATAATATAGAATATTTCAAATTTTTTAATTAAAAATTTTCTGGCCAAATATTATCATTGTTTATTTTGAATGAGGAAATTTAACTGTGTTTGAATGTCTTACAAGGAATCAAGCATGCCCTCTCTTGACATCTAGTTCAATTTTGAGTGCATTTTTTCATTTTTGCAATAGTTAAAAATACCGATTTGTAACATTAAATTATTATAAGGGAAATTAAAATATGCATTTACACAAGAAGGTTAGATGTCTTTTGAAAATAATTATGCTCATTTTAAGGATCTCTAATAAATATTTCATTTTATTAAAAGTAATTTTTTAAAAAATTTCTCATCGAAATAACTAAGTGCATTATTATTCGTTAACATTGAATAAATTAAGATCACGGTCTAAACTCTGCATTTGTTAAAAATTTTGTTGTTTCTGTTAAACATCTATGGGTCTCTTGTTCCACTGATAAACTCGAATTGCTCACCTAAATTGCTCACCGAGTGATGAGAAGATTACATTGCCTTTCGAGATGTCATTTAAGAGTAACATTTGCGGGTTATAAAAGAACAACTCGGAAAACTTTCCTCATTTCTGGCTATCTATAAACAATCGCCATGGAATTTTCTCGTTTCTGAAAAAGTAACAAGAGATTTCAATAATTTCTTTAACGTATAAAAATATAAAATATTATTTTAAATCTTTCATTATGCATCCCTTTTTAACTACCAAAGTAAGGTAAAACAAAAATATAAATTTTTCTTATATCAATTAAAGAATTATAATAAAATTCAAACATCCCAAATTTCCCTTTTAATTCAAATTAAGACGTAAAATTAGTTGTCAGTATCATTAATTTATTAATATTTTTTTTTACTTCAAAAAACCAATTTTTACATCAAGGAGTTAGGAAATCAGCTTTATGTTCACACATTTTAAGAAAACAATATAAAAATCCTGTGATTAGTTTTAAATAGTTCAGAATTATTTTTTTTTAGTTTTAAAATTGTTGACTTTTACAAGATCTCTACAACAGTGTGGAAGATATGTGAATTGTTATCAATTGGTTTTGGCAATAATTTGAGCCTTTTTTTTTTTTTTTTTTAAGGAATTTTTTTTTTTTTTTTGTAAAAATTTATAAAATTCTGATGGATTATTTTTTTTATTTCTAAATGTACAATATATAATTTATATTATTTCATAGTATTTAAAGCGACTTTAGTCCTGATTCTTTTTTTTTTTAATTTGTATTTGTCATTTACTTTGATGATTAGCAAATGGAAAGAGGGATTGTGGGAATATTAAGCGTTGTTCGAAGTTGTAAGGGGTGCCAATTTAAATATTTTTGTTAAAAAACAGAGTAAAAATTTATGTAGAGTATTATAGTTTAGTATTTATTTAGGCAGTATATTTTGTTAAAAAAATTTAAAAATTATCTAATGCAACGATTTTCAATTTAAAAATCATCAGAAAAATTCATTCCCAAATGTAAATGAATAACTTAGAAATGAAAGTAATGCAAATGGATGAAAATGATAATAATAAAATTAAAGGAAAAACTGAAAAAGCAGACTAATTTTATTCAAATTATGATTATATTTATGATTAACCATTCCATAATATAAAAATATAAAGGTTAAAAGTAATAAAAAATAGGTGTCAGTAAAGTATAGTAATAGTAAAATATATGTATTATTATTATTATTATTACTGACTGAATTTCAACAAGGCCATTAAAATTTGAATAAAAACAAATAAATTATGAAAATTTAAAAAAAAGACTCAGTTCTCAAAATAGCTTTCCGAGCTGAAAAGTTAAAATGTTCAGTGAATATCAATAATTTTTTTTTAAGAATTGAATCGTATTTTACAATTAACATGATATTAAATAGATAGCACTAAAAATCAATACTGTATTAGAAATGCAAGTTCTTTCAGCAGAGGCTTAATAAGATGGCTTTTTTTTATTAGAGATTTCTAATGGCTTAATATCTCATAAACATTGATTATAACTTTCCATTGCAAAATTAGATTTAGGATTTTATTTAAAGTGGAATGTAAATTAAATATTTAAGTTAGGTAAAAATTTATTAAAAATTATTGCATTTAAACAAAAATAAGCAACAAAATTAATTTAAAAGTCTTACATAAAGCTGAAACATGTACAATGCCTATTTTAAAATATGTTTTATTAAACATTTCGTTTATCAATTTTTTATGACCATAAATTAATTATCTCTGGGGATTCCAATTTTGTGAATTTACGACTAAAGCTTGGAAATAGATATAAACTGTAAAAAAAATTCACAGTTATCTACTTTATATTTATATTGCTACTAAAGCATGGTAGAAGAAAACAATCCATATAGTAAAATAAATTTGACTTATGTCCCCTATGCAAAGTAGCGTTGTTTTCTTTTTATCGGCTTTTTGACATTTAAAGTAAACTGAGCGCCATGAGAGAGGGACGTCATGAAACCGAAACTTTTGTTAAGTTCCTTTTCACTGAACGCGTGGCTTTCCTAAATAACACGCTAAAAGATTCCATCCCTTTTAGAATAAAAAAGAAAGCGCTCTAATCCGATTAGAATTGACGTCAAAAAGTCCACCCCGTACTTCCTCTGCCGACGATTCCTTACTGCATAGCAGTAAGGAATCGTTTGTTCTTTTTAAAAAATAATAACAATAAAAGCTGCAATCTTCTTATTTCAAACGATATTGATGAATGGAAAGTGGGTTTGTGAGGGTATTATACGTAATTCGAAATTGCAAGGCGTGCCAATTCAATGGAAGGTAAGTATTTAAAGCCAATTATTCCAATAATTTATTCCAATTTCTTTTCTTCTGAACTGAAGCTTAAGAGCATATGTGAAAATATACCATAGCAAGCTGTATCATTTCCCACAATTTAAATGCCTGTCAAAGAGATTTTAAAGAGTTGGGAAACGCATTTGAAAACAAAATAGGATCTCCACTTAGGTAGAAAGCACATTTAAGTGCTAGGATTATGGATAGGACTTTGTTGAACGTTAATTCCCAGAACGCAGAAGAGTTTCTAAAATTTTTACTGCTAGCTTCTGTCTCCATTTATGTGTATTTTTCTACCTCGCTTAGCTTTCTTTCTCACACTAATTGTTATAGCATTCATGTTTTTCTGCATTATATTGCTCTTTTGCTTCTATCTTTTGCTTCTATAAATTTTAGTGAAACATTGACGGAAGGAAATTAATATTTAAGTTTATGTTCTTATTTATTGATTTTTTAAGACAATTTAAATTTCTGGTATCTATACTAGGTCTGGTCGATAAATATGTGTATTAAAATATCGGTTAAAGACTAAAATCACATATTCGATTTAATTTTTTTTTATTTGACGAATTCCTATGTAAGATATCGACGTTCTGTAACATCGATGTTTACAAGATTTCTATATTCAGCATCGAAATATCGATTTTCCAAACGTGTAAGACTACTGTGCTAAAGAAAAAAGCGATTTCGATGTTCAACATCAGTATCAAAGTCTAAGTTCGTAAAACAGATTACCGACAACTGAATAATCGATATACGAACTCAGCTACGGAGATATCGTTGGATGTATGTGGTGATTTTCGTCAGTGCTTCTGCATAATTATTATCTTGAGAATTTTAATGAAATCAAATCAGACTGCAATTAGAGATGCATATATTAGAAATAGAATGTTTGTGTATAATAGAATATATTTATACTGTGTAGTATTTATATAATACATGTTTATGTATTGATGTTTTTAGTTTCTCGGATATATATAATTCATAATGTACAAACATATTATTAACAAAATGAAACACTCTTGGATTAATATTATTTAAAATGTAATTATTTATTTAAATCAAAAAGATGAAAAATTTGAACAGAATATGAATATGGGTAAAAGGTCTTCTACACAATATTTTTAATCAAATTTTTTAAAAAATAAGTTAAGTGGCTAAAAGGGATTTTTTATTTATTTTACAATATTAACCCTTGTAGAAATCATTAAAAAGTTACTTAGATTTTGCGACTACTCCTATTTTTTAATAAAATTTATCTAATTCTTTTGAAGAAATATAAATTTGTCTTATGGAAATTTGTAATAAATTGCCATATTAATTAAAAAGATTGTTCTACTACTCCTACTACTACAAGTTTAAATACATAGTTTAGCATTCCCTAATATTATAGAGTGATTTATCCTTGTGTGTGGTTTTCTTCATTGTAGAAACATACTTCATAATATTTACAATCCATTCACTTTTAAAGTACCTTCAAATATAGATATTCTTAATTCGTAACGACTGCGAATCGGATAAATTGCAATATCACGGAGAACCACGCATTTATAAAAAATATATTTACTATGTTTCAAAAATATATTGTTTTTGTTTCATCTAATTTGTCAATTTAATTAATTTAATCGTCTTCTCGTGAGATAAAAAAAAAAGAAAAAATATATTTTTGCCAACGGCTAGCCTCTTACGGCCAACAGAGTTGAGGAATTTGTGTTAGGCTAAGAAATAATTAACTACATCTAGATCTTGGCGAATGCAGTACTGAAAATTTTCTTATCTCCTCTTGATACAAATTTTAAAAACAAGGATTAAAATATTTTTTCTAATGTTTAAGTTTTCTTTTAAGCTACAGCAGAACCATGGATTATTTCACATTTTTCATGAAATCCACCCTTTAAAAAAAGTCTATTAGAAGTCTTTTAAAAATAAAATGACATGCGATGTGGCAGGCTGCAAAAAATAAATACATACATAAAAAGTAACGACGGACAGCATGCAGCCAACGCGCATCAGCCTGCGAATATTTGATACAACCAGTATATTCTGTAAACCATATATTATGTTAAATTAAACTACCATTTGAATTAATAATGGTAGAATGCATAACAAGAATATGAATGCATAAATAAATCACTCCGATGAAATGTAACAAAATTTTTGTGTTTTGAGATTATTTTTTTTCATTATGCCATTACTACTTTGGTATTCTGATAACTATAAGAATAGTTACATTCATAGTTGATGTGTATTATTTATATTGCCCATTAAATTTTAGTAACTGCAATATGTCCCTCTTATTTCATATTTAAAACAATATAAAATAGGAAAAAAGATGATAAACAACTAAAAACTAACTAACATAAATTTAATTAATTAAACGTATGAACATTACCTATGAATTTTTAAATAAACTATTTTTTGTACATGAAAAATCCCATAATGTCAAATGATTTTCTAAACCATTAAAATGATAGATTTTAAAACAGATTGTACATTGCTAATATATAGATTGTAAATTGCGAATTCAAGCGAAAAAAACAATTGTGTTTGTAAAACATATCACATATTTCAATATTCAGCATATATCTTTGTAAAAGAATATTGACAGCATTTATAAATATGTCAAATTATTAATAATATTAAGAATGAATATAATTATTTTGAATTCATATCTTTCAGTTAACATTCATTAAAAACTTTAATATGCGTATTTCTCAAAAATACTTTTTATTTTTCAAATTTCATCTTTTTAGTTATGACAACAGTGCACAAAATCTAAAGATAACTCTCACCTTATGGATACATGTAATATTTAAAAGAAATGATTGCATATGAAACAGCAGAAAAATATGTATTGATGTAAATATGTATTACAATTTATATTATTTACGACATCATATATTATTAATGAGATCGTTATAATTATATGATTATATCGTTATATTATAATTATATAATTATATCGTTATAATTATGTTTGTCATATTAAATACCTTGTTAATTTAAGAGCAATTATTTATAAACAAAAATTGTAATGCAATAAATTTAGCTGCAATAGTTATATTGTTTCTAAAACATTTAAAAAGTTAAAATTTGTCTTTGGGAAAATAAGAGTATTTACAGGTTAGTTAATGTAATATTTTGAAAAAATAATATCAGCTAAAATTATTGCGAATTTTATTCATCTACACATTATTACACAAATAATAAGAAATATGATTTTGGTTCTGAAGATGATAGTTTCTTTTTTCAATACACGAATTGGAAAAGCTACTTTTGTATGACAAATTCAATACGATATTGAACTAGAAAAAAATGATAAAAGCTTTACACAAATATTAGTCAACAAATTATAATGTAAGTTAAGTTTAAGGCTATGAAATCGAGAAATTTATAAATTTAAATTTATAAGAAATATGTTTTGTGTATATTGTTTTGTATTTATGAAAAAAAAATTACACTGAAATAGCAAAACAAGCAGGTTTAGTATACATTTTGTGCAATATATTCCAAAATTATTTCAACGAAAAAAGTATAAAAGTATATCAACAGACGAAGGCTGCCCTATGTACGAAAAACAACTCAATAATTACAAGTATTAAAATATAAGATATTAATATTTTTCGTAAATTAAAGAGTTTTCTTTTTAAAAAAAAAAAAAATGGAAAAAATAAAATACTCAAATTATGCAAAAAAATTATATAAAAGTACTTTATCAAATTAAAAAAAATATATTTTATAATTTATTCCCGTAAAATATGTATTTGGTTTGTGAATACTGGTATTTTAAAGTCGTTCCCTACTTGAACTACAGACGTGTGACAGATTTGGTGTTATCCAAGGAGTACGATGGAGCTCCGTCGCATCAATAATAAGTCCTCTTCTGCTCGTCCTCGAGCCCGCGAAAGAACAAGGTTGGGGTTACAGTGCAAGCTCGAAATATAACAAATTCCAGTCACGTCACGCGAAAAATAAAGTAACTAAAATTAAACATAAAGGATTTGTGAAGCCAATAATGCACAATGACAATCGTAATAAAACTAGGTCAGACAAATACTGTAAAATCTAAAATATTGGCCTTAAATTTGTCCTAAAAATCAATGTTTATTCAATGTCATAATTACTACCCTGGATGGGGTTTCGTTTGCCTGTTTTTAGGCGTCGGGGACCTAATGTATCACTTATGCATGCTACAAACAATCCACCGATAGGTGTACATTTGTAATGTACGTATATATATATAATAATTATAACATTATTAATTGTAATTTATAAATACATATTGTATACATATGTTAATTATTACTTTTGCAATAATTAACATATTAATAACATTTGCTAATAAAACACTTTTTATGGTTTATAAATATTGATGAATAAGTTATTTTAAACTGTCTACAGGCAGAGCATATAAGAGAACTTGCATTAAGATTTGAAACAAATGGGTTTCCCATTACAATAACAATAATCGATAGGAAACATAGATATCTGAATAGATACACGGAATCCTATCAAGGTCATTATTTCAATAGCATGAAAGTGATGTTAAAAAATATAACCACAAACTTAACCAGTATTCTGAAATATGAATTCTTCTAAATAACCCAGAAATCTTGTGAACACACTAAACGATGTATCGAAGCTAAAAATAAAAAAAACATTCCCACATTATTCATAAGACCCCGCGCCTCGCTGCGTGGAAATTATATGACTAAATTTAAAAAGAAGATAGCGCAAACACAAATTGAGATATTCATTATATTTAGATCTCCTATGTCAAATAGTCGCTCCATTTACATGAATGAAATGAATCCTGCAAGTTCCTTTTCTTCCTTCCACTACAAATTGCATAACTCTTCGAACTGTTTCTTTGAACCAAACGTATGTGTCCCTTAACCTCATGACAAATATTAAGTACTAATTGTCACCTACAACCCTTTTCAAAAACATCGGGACGGCGAGATCTAGAATTGCGCTTGAGCAAACAGAACATTTCATTGACCCGATGATATTTGAATGGTGCAGTTCTCCTGCCAAAGCAACTTGTCAGGGATATTCCTAATTTTGCATTCAAAACAGTCATGGTGGTCCAGGGATCTTGGAAGTCGATGGGGATAAAATTTGGTAGCACAGATACAGATAAGATCCTCTACTGTAGACGGCAATTTAAGTGAAAAGGACTGCATCATGATTAGAAATAAAGTTCACCGGTTAATAAACGTCTGCATTGCTGTTATTATAAATGAGAAGTTCATTTATGACAAATCTAAGATCTAATATATACAATGCTGAGAGGATAAGAAAGAGAAACGAATATGTAGAATTAGAAATAGAAGTTTTATCTTGAGAAATGAATAAAACTTTAAACCTTAGTAATAGACATTAATCACACTGTCCAGTCACATTACACGGTCCAGTCACAGCCAGAATAATCCCCTTTAGCAGAGCGGACCGCTGCGAGACGTGCAGGAAGAGAGTCGATTAGGTTTCTGAAGGTGTTCACTATGGTGTTGAGCCATGCCGACTCCAATGCCGTGGCCAGCTGCGCTAGATTACGCGGTTGAGGATCCATAGCGTGAACAACCCGATCGAGGTGGTACCACAGATTCTCGATTGGATTTAAATCCGGTGAGTTTGCTGGCCAAGGGAATACGGTAAACTCATCCTGGTTCTCTTCGAACCACGCACATACACTGCGAGCTGTATGACACCTCGCATTGTCCTGCTGGTAGATGCCATCATTCTGAGGAAAAATAATTCGCATGTAGGGATGGACATGGTCCGCAAGGACAGATGCGTACTTGTGCTGATCCATCATGCCTTCCACAATGATGAGTACACCCAGTGAATACCAGGAAAACTATAATGCTCCCTCCTCCAGCTTGGATCCTTCCGGCAATTGTTGCAGGGTGTTTGCTTTCAGACGTTTCACGCCGTATACGCCACCGTCCAACTGTCCGATGGAGCATAAAACGTGATTCATCGGGCAAAGCCACCTGTCGCAACTCTGTGGACGTCCAGTTTCGGTACTTTCGTGCAAATTCAGCCTTCGTCGCCGATAAACAGCAGTCAGCATAGGTGCATTAACCAGGCGTATGCTGCGGAGGCCCATGCGCAGCAACGTTCGCTGAACCGTTGTTGTGGATACACTCTTGGTAGCCCCTTGGTTCATCTGGGCAGTCAGTTGCTCAACAGTTGCACGTCTATTCGTCCGAACGCATCTCCGTAGCCTTCGTTCGCCCCTGTCATCTATAGCCCGTGGTGCACCACAAGTGCCACGCCGCTGATGTTGGATAGTGCCATTTTGCCATGCGCGGTATACTTTTACCACGGCGGCACGCGAACAGTTCACAAAATTAGGCATTTCCGAAATGCTTCCACCCTTGGCTCGAAAGCCCTTTTGGACGTCGGATAAGTTGCTACGTTTTTGCATTACGCCAACGATTGAAATGCTTTCCGATGCCCTAGGACATCCTTTATATACATTCCACTGCAATGTGATGCCACCTGCCTTTTGTGATTGGTTATTTCACGTTGACGTCGAAAGTAGGTGGTGGTCACATTAATGTCACTGGACCGTGTATTGTAATCATTTTGTTATTTCTTAGTTAATAGTTTCTGTGAATAGGTTTCAAATAATACATTAGTATATTTAAGCATATTTTATCCCCCTTACTTTAAAATAGTACCGAAAAAACCATTTTTAATAGTAATATAAAATTATTACTTGCCTTATAATAATTATTGTAAAGCAACCAATAATTTTAAATTTTATAAATTAATAAAATTCTCAAAATATTATTTACATATTGTACCTCTTAAAATAATTCTTAAATTATTTATGATATATTATAATTCTTAAATATTCTCCATTCAAAACTGAAAAAAATAGCATCATTTGTATTAGTCACTGTGTAGAACAAAAAGAGGAAATCGATATTTAATTATATAAGTAAACAAGAATTATTTTGTACTAAAAAGGAATATTTGCGCATTAAAAAGGAATACTTAAATAAATATTTGAAAGAATATTTATTAAATTAAATAAATATTTGAAAGAATTACTTGGTATATTATTTCTTATTTAAGGCTTTATAATACATTATTTGAAAATAAATAACAAATTTCAAATAGTTTATAATAATTTCAGATTGAAATATTAACATCACAGCAAGACATTCAAGCTTTTGCAGTAATGCTAAAATTTTTAAGTTAGTTTTAAGTTTTTAAGTAATACGTAAAAATAAAAGATTGTTTTTTTTCCTTTTTCATTAAAGCTTTTTCTTTCTTTATATGATCTTATACAAAGATTTGATTAGCTTGTAAAATAATTCAGCATTAAGTTTTTTGCAGTAATAAATGTCAAATTATTTCGTCGAGTTATTTTTTTAGATACGTCTAAGGAGACTAGTTGAATAAATAGAGCAAAAAAAAAAAACCTGAAAATAATGGAATAGAGAAAAGGAATAGAGTGAAAATTCCATATCTTTGGAATACAGTGAAATTTCATCCGTTCACAATTATTTTCTAATTGTTTTTAAACGTACATTGATTTTAATCAACGACAGCAGATTATGTTAACATATAAACATTTATATTTATATAAAAACTTACATTTCCTTTTTTTCTAATTTTTTTAAGAAAACTTTGTCTAAAAAATTTTATCATTCGTTCAATCGTAAATGAAGATAATGAGATGGGCAAATAAAAGAAAATTGCTGAGTCACTTTTGAAAGTTTAATTAGTTCCGAATATTTTTACTTAGTTAGAAATGAATGTTTGATATTTCAAAGGCTTTAAAAATACACTTTGGAAGCGAATATTTAATCTGTGATTTGTTTTCTTTTATTGTTTATACGCAAACTTACTTTTAGCAACATCAAAATTCAACGGCATTCCTCTAATCACTCCCACGCTTCAACTCTTTCTCCAAGAAGAACAAAAGAGATCTTTTAAAATGAAAAATTCTTCGAAACTCTGCTCCAAAATTTAAATACTCAAATAAGGAAACAATGAATTCATTCGGAGAAAGAGTAAGCATTTTTGGAAGTATTAAAAATGCGACAGTAATATTTATAATGTATATATAATATTTATAATATATTATATATTTAGCAATATGTAGCAGTGTAATAAATTTATTTCCAACATTAGGTGGCCTACTTTCTTCTTCATGGTTTTTAGAATTATTTATTTATTTATGTCATTTCAACAGTAATTTAAAGGAAATTTAGAATTTTAAGCATTTTTATTACAACGTTTGTTCTGTTGATATTATATTTACGTTCAACTAGATTTAACGAAGGACATTTTTCAGATACAAAGGATTTAATATAACTGATTTAAATAATAATAATAATAATAGTGAACACTATTTTCACTCGCAGACACTTTAAAGAGGCATTAAAATATGTTCCTCATTTAAAAAAGTAACATGTATATTTAACTATTTTTTTACTACATAACTAATTAAATATTTAAAATATTTTTAATTTTAGTAATTCACTTACACAGGAATTTTTAAAATTATATAATTTATGAAAATATAAATACAGTATCAAATACTTAGTTTTATGTATATGTTTTTTGTATTTTTGTTGAATATTGAAAAAATGCAACATGTTTGTTAAAAACTAAAAGTTTTAGAAAAATTAAAAAGTTGTACAACAAATCAAATACTTGACTTAATATAAATCATTCAGCACATTATATATTGATTTAATATGCCAAATTTGAAACATTTTAAGTGCAACTTTCGTAAGTATAACCGGAGAAAGGTTAAATTTTCATAATCCTAAAAAAAACTTCACTCATAATTTGTAGATATTTTGTAGATCTTAATCAATAAGACTGTGCCAACTGTGTAAAACTATTTAAATCAGATTCAGATGCTCAAGATTTCAGGATGAATCCTCAATTCTTGAACCCTACATCTGTATGTATCATTATTAAGTCATCAATGACAAGTTTTCTCATTTATTTGTTAAAAACTCGAGCAGCCATGAAGTACAAATCCTTTTGGCAAAGCTTATACTCATCTCATGGAGACATTCAGTTTAGGCAATAATAAACGTTCAATTTAGTTATTCTTTTGTGGGACGAAATACAGGCAGCTTTTCGGGAAAAGGATGCTTTATACTTTGAATGCAACTTCGATCACAAATCGTGCATCTAGTTACATTACTTGTGAATAAGTATTACAAAGGAAAGAAGTGTGTCTACCAAAACTAGATCGTGTTATTCCACAACATTTTCACCAATATTACAAATTAAGAATAACCTAGAATGAAGACAGAACAGAAGGCAACAAAATAGAAGGATAATATTAATAAATTAACAATTCTTCAAACTTATGCATTTTTCATATTTTATAATATTTTATAAAATATTAATTGTTGTCGCCTGCTAGCGACTAGTTGTGTCAGGTGGTTTTGTGCTGTAGGCGTTTGGTAGACGGAAAACTCCAATCTCTTTCTCTTTATATTAATTTATTTACAATATTAACAATACTTTAATTCTTCTACAATATCAATTCTATTTTATACTTAAAAAATCATAAACTCATCACATACAGTCGCCGACCGTGTTACTTACTCAGACGCTCCTAGCCTTCTGCCTCGTCATCACCACGATAACGCTCGTACTTAACAGTTCACACAGTACTGGTCACAGTGGCGACCTCTCTTATAGTAAAAACTTAAATAATATATATATATATATATATATATATATGTGTGTGTGTGTGTGTGTGTGTTTAAATTCTTACAAGTAATTTGCACAACAACAAGTACAAGTTTTTTTATATTATTGAGAAGGTTGAATCATAAATTAAATAAAACGTTAGCTAATATTTATGTTTTTACAATTTAAAATCGAATTAGGTAAATCTTATATTTGTCTACCAATCACAGTAAAGAATTTTTAGAGCACTTATAAATTTATTTATAATTTCACGATTATGCCGAATAATTAATTAAATCCAATTCCATTTAAATGGACTTGGATTTAATTAATTAATCCAAGTCAATTTAAATGGACTTGCAAATGATTTTTTCCGTAAATATGCTAAACTCTTAAGACCCAAAAGGTTTTTCTGCCAAGCCGCAGTTAAAAAGCTGACATTTTTGAAACAATAAATATATTAAGAAAATAAATGTTTGAAGCTTTAACAGCTGTCGGTTTTCAAAAACGCCTAAGTGCAAAGAATAAACAATCATTTAATTACCTTTAACCCTCTTAGCGTTGACTCTTCTCTGAAATATTATGTTGAGTAATATATATACCATTAATAGTAATATCTATACTTCTAGTAGTTTCTCAACATAAAATTCTATATTTCTTCAACTCAGTGATAGTTTATAATATTTTCTTTAAGGTAAAAAAAAAGTCAATATATTCCTTAAAACAAGTGCAAAAGATAATTTTTTATTGTACACTAAAAGGAGTCTGTAAAACTATTACAATTTATTTGCTGGATTTTCGACTTAATTTCGTAGTACAGCTTGTTTTATCATAATTTTTCTCAGTGAAGCATGTTTATGCCTAATTATTAACAACATTTAAACTATTATTTCATTGTTAATTACGAAAAAGAAATTTATTTTTTACTACAAATTCATAAAAATTAGGAGTTTAATAAATCAAATACCTATTTAAGATTTATATTTAATTATCTTTTCTTAATATATTTCTTTATTATAAAATATTTTATTTCATATATTAAAATTAATTGACCCACTAAATGTCTAAAAGATCTGACAGAAAAGAAGGCTACTACTGTGCCCAAGAAGTAAGACCAATTATTTTTTTTTCAAAAACTCGTTATTTATTCTTCCAAATTTCTTTCATCGCCATCAAAGTAATTCCCCCCCCCCCTTCCCGAAAGCAATGCACTAATGCCAACGTTTTTTCCAATCTTCAATGCATGCTAAAAAGCCATATCGGTAGGGATGGCCGTCAAAGCGCACGGCGATTCACATTGAATCTCTTCATTCAACTCAAAACGGTGTGGTCTTTTGAGTTTAGGGAATAGCCAGAAGTCGTACGGTGTGAATACGGTGGTTGGGGAACGATATGGGTTTCATTTTTGGCGAAAAAGTCACGAAGCATCAATGCAGAGTGAGCTAGCGCATTCAGTGTTTTCGGTGCCAATCGAGATTTGACGCGTTTTAGCCCAAAATGGAATTGACCGATCCTTTTGAAATTCCAACATCGTCAGCAAGGTCTCTAATTGTAAATCAATGGTTTGCAATTACCGTGGTTTGCAATTTTTGGACGTGAACTTCGTCGGTTGATGTTGGTCGTCAACCAGAGTGCTCTTCGTTTTCAACGCTTTCTCTGCCTTCTTTGAACTGTTTATACCACTTCTAAACATTTCTTTCCGATATAGGAATGCTCAACGAATGGCTTCTGCAACATTCTATAAATTTCTGCAAACAAAATTGAATGCAAGTTCTTTGCTCAATTAATTCAGACATTTCAAAAATCGCCGGAATCATTTTTAGCGTCTCACAAAGCCAAGCGTAACTGAAACACTAATGAATATTTTGACGTCAAATTTCCCACAGATGTCAAGGACAGTGCCAGCAACCGAAAATAGAAAAAAAATGAAATTCCATAAGACCCGGGAATTTTAAATTGAAAATTGGTCTTACTTTTTGGACACAGTAGTATGTTATTTTAATTATTATACTATGGCATTCATGTTTTTAGAATTATTATACTATGGTATTCATGTTTTTAGAATTATTATCCTATGTTATTTACGTCCATTTTTCATGATGCGCATCACACACTGATAATTAACAACATGTGTTTTTCCTCTTAAATCTGTTAATAACATTAGTGTGTTCTCTATGTGATGCCAACAAAATTCTCCTTTTATATGTGGCTCAAGCTAGATGCGGCTGATCTACTGAAAAATAAATTCTTGCGAAATAGCTTTATTTCCCATTTTAATTTAACGCAGATAATGCTGAAATTTACTACTCGATTTCAAAGTATATAAATAGAATCAGTCAATAAGCAGTTAATTAAAAAAATGGGAAAACATCTAACACGTTTAATTCTTCTAAGATAGTTCTACCAAACATGGAGAATATCCTGCTTATGCGACAACATATCTCAGTCTCAGTGGCGAATGAATATTTATTTCAATGCATCATCGCATGCGCGTTAATCAAGGATGCTTTCGATATACATTCTGCGAGATAGATGTAGACGTTTTTCCTCATTGCTATGAGGGGAGTATTTGACTTCAGCTAAAGGGGAAGGGAAGAAAACACAGAAATGGATGTAACAGTGGGGTGGAACGGAAACTTTGTGAAGGGTTTACAACAGATCGGTATATTTTTCCCTCGCCCTGAATTTCAAGGTAAGCAGTGTATGCTTTCATTTTCTATTGAAATTCTTTCCTAAAAAGTCATCTTTATAAAGCACTAACTTAGCATTAGCATATGTTTTACTTCATTATTTGTAATTCTGTACTCCGGTTAATTATTTCCAATTATGTATTTGTATCAGTTATAGCTTAAAATATTGAATATTTAAATGTCTACTTTTTCGGTTTTCACACCTTATACTTTAAAGAGAGTAAATGTTATTAACCCAATGTAAATTTTGAAAGAATATTTGAGCAGTGTTGCTGGATCGTCATATTTCTATTAGATTTCTTGCTCTTAAAACTTTGTCCAAATAACAAATGTAATTACTCTATAGATGATTTTCACAAACTGAGAAAGTGATTAAAATATTAAAAAAAAAATGTGAGTTAATTCAGAATTCCAGTTAGGTATTATTGTATCTTAATAGTGTATAAGAAATTATTATATTCTAAGAATTTAATAGAGATATTTCACATTATTATATAATATTATTTTATTTTCTTATTATTTTATTTATTATATATTATAAGAGATATTTTAATAATTTTTAATAGTGTATGTTAGCTGCTATGCTAGCAACTAGTTGTGTCAGGATGAAATACCAATCTCTCTTTCTATTTACATTAGTTTATTTACAATATCAGTACATGCGTACACATGGCACCCTGTGCCTCTTCTACAATAGTATAAATAGTTAAAAACCAAGAACCGGTCCCTGGCCGTCTTTCTAGCTCGGACGCTCTTAGCATTCTCCTCGTAGTCTGAAGATCTCTCCGCATGTACTTACCACTCTCGACAACACAGTTAAAATCCCAGTTACTGGTCACAGTTACCAGTTATAACCGCGACCTCTCGTGGCTATATATTAATAATATTTAAACCTTACATGTATAAGAGATTTGTGTTATTTAAAAAAAAAAACTGTTCTCAACTAAAGACAATTCTTTCAAAGTATAACGTAGTTCATTCTGTCAAAATAAACATATGGGGTAAAGTGTAGTGGATTAATTGAAACCAAGTCTTTATGAAAATTAAGTCAATTAATGTGGCAAAGTTAATTATTTTGTGAAAAGATTAAGGCATTATTAGAATTGTGGGGAAGTTACTAAGCTCTTAAAAGTAAATATGTTTTCTTCCTCCTTTTTTGTTACTGATCTCGCACTGTTTAGATGAAAACTCCCATGAGATTACATTAGATTTTATTCAAAAAGTACAAAAATGCAAAGTATTTAGGAATAAAAGTGAATAAAACGACTATAAATACTACAGCAAGGAAAGATTAATAAGCAGAAAGAGGTAAAAAACATCTTGTGAACGAAACAGGATCCTAAAAAAAATTATAAACGTTACTGGTTTTATACAAAAAGACCATTGAAAGACTAAATGTTGTAAAACAAAAGTGAATAAAAGGACATCTCCGAAAATGAACGGCATATCCATTTTTTATGTACCTGAACATTCAGGTTTCGAGTCATGTTAGTGATAGGAGATGCTCTGATATTAAATCCTCTCCGTATTTTATCTAAGTTTCAATAATAAATTTTTTACTGGAATGAAAAACTCAATGATTTTTAATCGTTGTTGTATGTTATAAATAAACAGTTTAATTTCCAAATAATGCTCTATAACCTACAAAGAAAAAAAGATTAAAGATTGGCGCTTGGAGAATATTTCTTTTTCATTTCTTATATCATGCCAGTAGAAATTCCAGCCATCTGGTCCACCCAAATTCCCTTTTTTTTCGTCAGAAAAAATAATTTCTATCCATTGGTTGTCCCAGGTCATGACTTTCTGGCCAAAGTTCAATTGCTCTATTTTATGTCTCTGCAGTAACTGAGGCTTAGCCAATTTTGCTGTATAAGTGTACCTTCCAGACCTTCTAATTGTGTTATAAATCGTTTTTTGACAAACTTTTAAACCTGTCGTCGGAATCAGTTTCCTGGTTGAGTACTTTCCAGTAGATGCAAGTGGGTAAACTCTTCTTTCATCACGCGAGGACAAATCTTCAGGTCTTCCCCTAGTATTCTTATTACCATAATTGTCTTTCAATTTTAAAACATTGTTGACTACAGTCTTTGATCTTCCTATCTTTATCGCAATAGCACGACTACTCATTCCCGTTGAAGACAAAGCTTCGATCTGTCCCCTTTCACGATCAGTTAACTTCTTACCCTTCACCATCTTCACAAAGATCACCAATACTTCGAAAAAACGTATGACAAATATGAAAATTGCAGCTTTGGCACAAGCTAGTAATTGCAATGGTAATTACACGATTATATTATATTTATTTTTAAAAAATGACTGGTGGCCTTAAAGTTTTTACTCATTCAGAAATACTAACTTTGTAAATAACCACATGGTTCTCATAATTATGTATTTACAAATTATGTTTATAGCATTTCTTTCTTATCAATGAACATGAATAATTAATATTATTTGAATCCCTTTTATTTCCTTTTACATTTTCTCAAAAATGTTTACTGGCCTTAAAGTTTTTACTCAGGCTGTAAATAATTTAATGCGTATAAATAGAATATAAAAAATAGATTGCTTTTAGCTGTATGTATAATCTTAAGTGAGTTTTGACTATTTACATGATAGTTAGAAAAAAAACCCAAACGCAAGGCGATTGTCAGCGTAGTACGAAATTGTTTTAATAATTGCAAAAAATTTAGCGTTGCTTAGCTTAGATCACGCCTCCTCATAAGAGAATTCCTGTATTCTTTCATTACTAAATTTAGAATTCGCTTATGTTTTTTATTGCTCTTGCCTTATTATTTTTTATTATTAAATTAAATGAGAGCAAAGTATTCATACTTTAAAAGTCTTTAGTTTATTTTTTATTAGTGATATACTGATTGCAAGACTTGATTTCAAATTAAGATACTAAATGCTAAAACAAATGGTTGTTTTATTTTCAAACTGATCAGAGAGGTTGCCGAATAACACGTTGGGTTTAAGAACCGTAGAGACCTCGTTACAATGAATCTTTAGTTGGTACCTCTTTCGGTTGAACCAGAAAACCTCCAATGTCGCACCTGGAGTGGATGCTCGCTCCAAACTGTGGTGGAACAAGTGGAGTCCAGTGCGATAAGGCAATGAATAACTTTTCAGCCCTGAAATCTGCGAGATTTTTATGCTCATTTTTTTAACTATACCTCGTTTTGCCATCTTCTTCATTTCGAGGATCAGCTGTCCTCTTAAGATACATCGAATAGTATTAAATGTTTCTGACAATATAATTAATTAAATAGTAATTAAGTACTATTAAATTATGTAAATTACCAATTATATTTCTTTCTAGCCATTCTTAAAGCACAGAGTAATTATTTTTTGCTCTGTTTTATATCCATCTTCAGTTTCGAAAAAAAAAGAAGTATTTGCTCTTTTCTGAATATATGTATCAGATGCATGTATCAATTGCAGTTTTATACGTGTAGTTAATTGCATATAATTAGAATAAATAATCTGTAGTAAATTAATCATTTTATAAGGTTTTCTGTGTGGACTTTGATCTTAAGAAATCTTTTTTTTTTTATTGCTCCATAAAATGGGCTTTCTATAAATGAAGGCAGAGATTTAAGGCTCGTGCCCACCGAGGCGAGAAGATTTGATCAGTCACTAGCTTCAACACGTTCGCCTGAAACCGGTTTGAAATGCACCGCTTCGAGCCGACCAATTTTCAACTCGAAGCAGAACTTCACTAGGCGTAATGCTATTTCTGACGCTTCGCTGTGAAAGGGTCGAAAAATTTTTCTCGCCTGCCACATGTCGCTTCGTCACCTGCCGCCTCGGTGGGAAGGAGCTTTTACAGTTCCATTCCTTTTCATGATCTGGGTGAGCAATTACTAAATGCTCGTCAGCACGTTTCCCAACTCTCCGAGGTTCTCCATACGCACCTCTTTCGCACATCTGAAGGGATCGACAGAGCAACCACTTGCTGTGACTTGCATTTTATCCTCCCCCACCCCCGAGCGTCCACTCAAGCCTTTGTGTGCCCCTGGTGGTGTTGCCCTGAGCAGCATTCACTGGGGAAAACAAAGAAGTCGGAATCAAATTTCGCGCACGTGCCTTCCGTGAATTGACAGATCCCGTGCGGCTTGCAACAAAATGATACTAAAAAATCGTAAAGGAACCCCTTTTCGAATTGTTTCGGATCAGAGAATAACAGATCTTTAAATTCCATCGCCGGATTTATCGCCGGCAATATTTGCAGAGCGGAGAGAAAAAGGAGAACTTGCGTTAAGAACCCGCCCGTTGTTCTTATTCGAGCTTTGCATCCAAATTTTCCCCTTTGCTATTTTATGTTCGTCTATTCTTACTGCCATCCTTAAATGGAGGCATGCAATTGCCAATCTTGCGACTTATGAAGTAAAAAAGGAATATTCTGAATGAGTAAAATTAAATAAATTTAATAAGAGTTCAAATAAGCAAGTACATACAAAGTTCATTTTTCATAAAGTATTAAATTTCCTCATTTACAACAATGAAATTTATAAGTATTCTTTTGTATTAAGCAAGTATTCAATATTTTTTCTATGCTATATTGTTTACCTAATGTTTTAAATTTATTATTTATTATAATTTTTTTTTTTTTAGATTCACTACAATTTTTATGAAATTTTCAGTATAAAAAATATTGAAAAACTTGTAGTACTAATGTTGTATATTTTTACTGTAATATTCGAAATTTTAAGTTTTATTTTGTAGGTACAAAATTAAATGTTTAGTTAATACTTTTAATATGCCGTTAGTGACCATTGTGTTAGTGTTTGCCAGCTGCATTAGAAAGAAAAAAAAATATGCCATTAGTTGATGGAAGCTATTCATGACGCATACTTACAGCCTTCCTAAAAAAATCATTTAAAATTTATATCTTAAATAATGTGTTGTTCCTTTATAAAAGCTATGTTGTGCTATAAATAATGAAATCAATTAATAGAAATTTTAATTAATTAGATTTTAATTTAATAATAAATTATATTGAAAATATTTTCATTAATGTGGTTCTAGGATAAAAACGTTTTAGTTGCATTTAAAATGTGATTTTTAAAGTTAAAAAAGAAAATTTTTATTTTTGAAAGTCCAACTAAAATATTTAATTCAGCTCGTTTTTATTTTGAAATTTTATTCTGAGTTAAATATTTTTTCACTCTTTTTATTTCTACAAAAACCGCATACGTTTCCAAAAATCAAAACTTAAAAAATTGCCTTTAAAATTATGTTACGAATGCATTTCAGTATTAATAAATTTTTTTATACAATAAATGCTCGTAATATTTTAAATAAAGGAAAAACAAAAAATATCTATTGAAATTAAATTTTATTTCATTTTTATTTATTCAATGACAGCAATTAAAATAAACACAACATAGGTGATAATACATAATTTCTTTAACTATTAAAAATTTCTAGATGGCAATTTTTCTGTAAATTATAGGGTTTTCAGGGATCTACTCTGGTAATTTTCTGGCTATTCTTCATCATCTACATGAACAAGAGGCCAAAATAATTAAGTATATTTGGAAGTCATCCCTTCCTTAATGTCACAGTTGCATCTTCTGAATTTTAAAGAATAATCTCTCATATGAAATTATCTATAAAAATTTAATGTTAAAAATATTTAAATTATTATTAAAAACCGCTAGTACATTTTTTTTTTCTTTATTATTCCACCGATCTCCCCTCCAAAAAGGAGGAGAAGTAAGGCCCTCGAAAAGCTTGCAAAAGAGGCCGCCACTCCCAAGCAGGTGGCTGTAAATCTCGAGCAACCCACGCCAGGCTCGGCGCTGAAACGGAAAACTCCAGTTTCCGACGGCGACGAGGGTTTCACAACTGCGAAGAAAGACGACAACATATGGCTGCATTGCCCGTTCGCCCCACCAACACCCCTAACATCACGTTGGCTGCTGACGAATCAGTGATCCCTCCACAATCAAGACGTAGCAGTAGGATCCCACCATTTTTCTGTGTCCGCTAAGGGTAAGTGGTGGAACACTCTCAACCAGTTAAGGGTTCAGGTTCACTTAGCATACAGGCTAAGCTCTCTCTTGAAATTTCCCTTCCGGATACAGGACCCTTGCCTTTCAAGACTTTAATGCTACAAAAGGACCGACCCATAAAGGTCGTGATCCCAAGGTCTCCCTGGCCACACTCCCGAGGAATGTCCCCACATTCCTAAACCCGGTCAAAAATCCGGAGTAAGAATAACTATTTCTGAAAAACCCGTCCCCGTAAGACCAAACCAACAGGTTTCTTCCAGGACGCAGCCAACGTCGGTTACTTTTTTTTATTTCGTTTTCAAAATTTTATATGGATTTATCATTTTTTCATAGAAAGTATTACTTTAACTCCATATAATCATATTTAAACAATTTAACCCACGCTAAGAATTTCTGGAGAAATCTATTACTGCATAAGTCACTCTGAACATTGAAGTATAAATGAAATACAAAATATATTTTTGCACTTACTGAGATACAACATCAGCACTTTCAAAACATTTTTCAATAGCCCGCTTTTCCTTTAACTATAATATTAGAATGTAATTGATATAAGCACCTGCAAGGGGCCTGAATGGTCGAGTGGCTGGCGCTCTTGATCACGGTACCACAGTTTTCGGGTTCGAGTCCCGGTGGTGCCATGGATGCTTGTAGGGGTTCGGAATCCACTTTAAGTCGTAGGTTCCGGTCTCATATGACTGTAAGAGCTTCAAGGAGCAAAAGTCAGACTTCTACCTACGGGTGCTCCATCACAACATGTGTGCTCCTTTCCCTCCATCCATGATTAGATCACTTATGGGACGCCCGTCCAGCACCGCAGGACATTGAGGATTAGACACAAACAAACAAACAGTACCTGCAACGGAATGTAGTAATATATTAAACAATTTAGTATACTCACTTTCATCTTTGTTATCCATTTTCCTTTCTGGGGCTGTTCAGCCAATGAAGAAAAAAAATTTCCTTCCTGGCTTATTTATTTTCTTTTTATATTTTATCTGAAAAATAGAAATTTTTATTAAAATACACTCATGTCCATAAATTAAGGATAATGAAGTTCAGGCAAAGAAAGAGACAGAAGCAAAACAAATTTGACTTATTTATAAAGTCTATTTATTAAACAAAAGGTAAAGAGCAAAAAAGATGCTATATATTTGACATAATTAATAAAAATTGCGATTTTTACTCCCTGGAGCAAATTTCAAAAAAGAACCTATTTACAAAAAACAGTATAACATGGTTAGTATGATGTTTAATATGGAGTATGTCTCCCGGACGATGCAATACAGGCCTTACAACGCCTAGGCATGCTGAGTATCAAATTATCAATCTGATCATGGGGAATATTATACCACTCATCAAGCAATGCCCTCCGAAGTTCCGGTTGACAGGTGGGAGGGGGTTGACGGGCTGCAATTCGTCGGCCAAGCATATCCCACACATGCTCTATTGGATTCAAGTCCGGTGAGTATGCTGGCCAATCCATACGGGTGATATCCTCCAATTGAAGGCATTCGTCTACAATGTTTGCACGGTGAGGGTTTAGTATGTTAGTAGTTTTTTAAGGGTTTAGTAAAATATTATATTGGTAATTTTGGTTTTTAAGAAAACAAATACAAAAAAAAAGGTTTTTGGACTTTTTTAAATGACTATTTGTATTATTTAAAAAGAAATTTCCGAAATAATATAACATAATTATTTAACTAAAATATTGGAAATTTATAAATGAAGAAATGTGCTCCGAAAAAAATGTTCGATTTCATTTCAAAGTTCGTATAAGCACAACCGCGAAAATCTTTTACCCAACCCATAAATTTAAATTTAAAAACATGATTTTTTAAAAACAATGACATAGTTCTTACTTACTTTTATCGCTGAAGCCCAAGAATGAGTGCCAAATTGGCAAGAACACACGTTCCAATGGTTGTTGCCTCGGCAACGTTAGTTGTAGGTGCGTGATTCCACGGGATGGAAGTGACGTCACCAGAAAAGCGCGCATAACGGAAGTGACGAGAAGTCATCTTGTTAGAGGAGGGTGTTTTTGGTAGATAAGCCTAGAAACTTTTCCCCCGGTGGCAACATCGGAATGTTGTACTATAAGAGAGGGGTTTTGGGAGAGATAGGAATTCCCCAAATCTCGATGACTGTACTGATAAGATAAGTCGAATATCAAACTATTCTAATTGGATTTTTTCATAATTTTTTAATTAGATTATTTTATAATATATGTTTAGTAAAGGAATTTATTTATTTTTATTAAATTTGATTATTTTTGATTTTTTTTATTGGAATATTTTACAAATTTATATTATTATACAGATAATTATTTTCAATTTGCAAAATTTATTTTAATTTTAATTTTTTTTTTATTTTATCATTCTGCAAAATAATTTTTAAAAAAATTGTTTATATTTATTTCAATTTGACTTAATTTATTTATTTTTATTTTTCGCAAAATTAATTTTTCTTTTTTATACATTTTTAATTTTTTATTGCATTTTTTTATTTCGATTGCATTCTTTATATTTTACAAAATTGATTTTTGTAAAGGAATTTATTTATTTTTTAATTTATAATTTGTCCCTAGTTTGTTACAACATTTTTTTTTATCACTTCATTAGAAATTTAATAATCCAAATCTTTGTTTGCCATTTAACGTTTTCCTTAAAAATCTCTCGCATTTCTTTTTAAATAAGATATAAGTTTGAAATTTTCTACCCAATATTAAATACTGCAGAGCATTTGTATTGAAAGATTTAATTTGTATGTTTATTAACTTTTTGAAGAACATATACCAGAATAGTTGCAAATCCGAAGAAAATGTTAGGAATATATAGATATTTAACCAATTAATTACCTTCATTGAAATGCAGAATTTTTTTAAACATAAATGTACTTTAATTAAAATAGGTATTAAATTTTCTTTCAATTCCCTTATTTTTCTAATATTTTTTTTTCATACTCGATTCTATTTTGATAAACCCTATAACTTCTTGCTGATACAAAAAAAAATAAAATGTCTTAGCATGCATTTTTTCCCCCAAACATTTAGAAATAAACACAGACTATGATTTTGTACGACAAAATAATTAAAATAATATATTTATAAGGAATTTGCACTAATTTAGTTCTTAACCAATTTTATTTCAAAAATATTGTATACTTCTAATTTTCTCACCAATCATTTTCACCTACGTTATTATTTTCTTTACAGTAATGTACAAAATCTTGTACTTACACGGAGATACATTTGTTAAAATTTCCCACAAATACTAATAAATATCATCATACATCTAATGAATCCTGGCAGTGGCATAGGTGTTTGTTAGTGGTTCGTAATCCACGTTAAACTGTAGGTCCCGGTCAAATTAGCCTAAAATGTGCAGAAAAATGAAAGTCGAGCGACAAAATAAACCAATCTTACTTTAAAAAATCGATTGATTACATTCTGTTAATGCACACACACCAACAAATTACATTTATAAAATTAATTTGTATGTTCTTTTAATCAATTATTTCTAAAATAATATTTTCATTGATATTTAAATTATAATTTTTAACATGTATTGAATTTGCTTAACAAAAACTTCTATCATTAAAGATAAAATTGTATATACTTTCTTTTCGAATGCTCTACTAAAATTCTAGTACGCAACATTTATTACAGAATGCTGACAGCATGTATCTATCCGACCGCTGACCAATTTCAGATAAGATAGTATTTCTTTCTATATGAAGAGGATTGGAATGTTTATCAGTTTAGATATGCATAATTTTTAATTTTAATTGTAATAAATAATAGCAATTTTTTTTCAACAACCTTTTTAACTGTTTGTAGTGTAATTTTAGATGGAAAAAAAATAAAATTATTAAATAATATATATTTTTAGTAAAGATATAATTAATAAATTTTTTCTTACAATTTTTAATTTTGGAATATATATTTTTTTTAATTCAAACCATTTTTATTTTCATTTCTTTAAATAAAGGAAATTACACGACTCTTTCACTTATTGAAACTCTTTCACTCAATTTCTTTTGTGCAACGTATTTTGCATTTCGACAAGCATTCTATTTAAGTACACGCACCCATAAGTTAAATTATCCGTTTACTAATTACGATTAAGTATTATTTAAACTGTTGGTTAAATTATTTTCTATAGTTTTTTCTTTAAAGATGGATTGACCTTCCCACTTGATTCTATATGTTAAACCCTATAATTTCTTGTTGATACAAATTTTTAGCTTACATTTTTTTTTTCAAACATTTAGAAATAATCACTACTTAAACTAAGATTTCGTAAAGCAAAATAGTTAAACTAATGTTATTTTTATAATAAATTTACACTAGTTCAATTTATTAACCCCGAGCAACTTTATTTTATTTTGGAATGTTGTATACATCTCACCAACCATATTCATTTATATTTTACTTCTTTTCTGTCACACATAATCATAGGTATTCTTTTTTTTAATTTTGATAATCATTATTTTGATAAAAATATTTACAAAAGTCTTATGAAATTTCACCCATTCTACATATCATTTTGAATTTTATGTTCCAAAAAACATATTCATTAAATCGTTTTTATTTAAAAATTCCTATTGATATTTCTTTAAATAATTTATTTGTTATTTCTCCCTTCATATTTGATTTATCTATTATCTACCATAAAATTAATGAATTACGAGATATTTTTTTTAGATTGCAAACATTCAGAATTACTCACAATGATTTTGTAAAACAAAGTAGTTAAAAGGGGGCTTTTTTATAATGAATTTACGCTAATCCAATTTATTATCACCGAATAACTCTATTTTATTCAAAATAGCGCATGCAGTTCACCAGCCATTTTTCTTTACATTTTATATTTTTTTTTCTGATATGCACAAGTCTTGTGCATAAGCATCAGTTTGTTTTAATTTGAATAATAATGTTAACAAAAGTCGTATGAAACTTTACCCATTATACCCATCGAGTTCATTTTGAATTTTATGTATCAAAAACTCATTTTTTAAGTCGTTTTTATTAAAAAAATTTCCTAATGCTATTTATTTTATCAATTATTCTTTCTTCCTTAATATTTTGTTCTATCTATCAAATCGAAGTTAAACTACAATTAACGATATTTTATTTAGCATTCAAATATTTAAAATTGATCACTACTTAGACTAAGACTAAATTGATACTATTTTTTTTGTAAAGAATTAACATTAATTCATTTTCTTAACCCACAAATAACTATTTTATCTCAAAATATTGTACACTTGTAAATATGCATGGTTATCTCACAAACCATTTTCACTGCATTTTCATTTTCCTTACTGGTTTGTCCTGCAAAATCTTGTATTTATACAACCTTGACAGATATTATATTTTTAGTCGAATAATGATTGAATAATAGTTACAAAAATTCAGCTTCACATTAATAAGCTATACCAAAAAAATTCCGTAAAAAATTTTTTTTTCACTTTACAATATGTTTTTTCACTTCATTAAAAGAAATGAAAAAACAATAATAATAATAAAGATGATACTTTTTCCATGACTAGTTTACTTATTGAAATGTTTTCATCACTTTTTTTCATGTGTATACATATGAAAAGCATTCTATTTTAAAATGTTTATGCACATAAGACATTAAAGCATATTTACTATAGATTCATCTCATAAAAAATACTTTAAAAATAAAATGTGTTCATAAATATTTAACATTTTTGATAGAAATGATTATATTTTTAAAATTAATTTTATTGCTTTCAATAAAACCTTCTCATAATAAAGAAGATACTTATTATTAGAGGATACTTAGATGACTTTCCTGTAAAATGAAATAGGAACAACTTAAAAAGTTTTTCTTTTAATAAAGACCCAGTCAGAAAGCTCTATTTTTTTCTTCCTAGGCTTCACTAAAATCTTCTTAACATTAATCATTTTTTAAAGAATGCTAGAATGTTATGTTAGGCACGATTCGTAAATTTATCACTATATTTTTCCGGAATTAATATTTCTAAACAGTACTTTTATCTACGGCGTTTAATACAGCCATGTTCAAATCTTTAAATACACTCTAGTAATCTTTTTTAACACAGAATTCATCAATAAATCAATTTGTTTTAAACGTAGCCTTCGAATAAGAAACATGATAGTTTTTTTTTTTTAATTTTACCTTTCATATGTCTCTAAAATCTTTTTACTTTATATAAATGTTCTATTGCTCATGAAAATATTTTTTAAAATTTCTACCCTTATTTTTTATGATATTTTACATCTCTTCTTGTATAGAGCTGTTTTTTTTCAGAGGTTTTACCTTCTCATAATAAAGAAAATACTTATTATTAGAGGATACTTAGATGATTTTCCTGTAAAATGAAATAGGAACAACTTAAAAAGTTTTTCTTTTAAACTAGTTTCAATTTGATACCCTTATATCGCTACTATCTTATTTTTATATCTTTTCTTTCTATCTTTTTTTTTTATTACTTTCAAGGGATTTCATAAAAGTCTTATATAATTTATTTAAAAACTGTGCAATTATGTAACTATATTTGATGAGTTGCTAATAGCCCGAATTTTTACTGATTATTATATGCTCAAGTTTATAATTCTAATTATCGGGTATTGATTCATAATTTTCTAGTAATGAACACCAATTTTACTGTTATACCATAAAAATACATCGATTCATAACAATAACAATTTATTACGTCTGTTAATGAATATAAGTATTTTAAATCAACCTGAATTTTTGTAACTATGAATTATTTTAGCTTTAGGAGCTTTTCTTTTATAATGTAAATATAGTTTTTTTTAACTATCCCCTTTTTTTATTCCTACCACGGTAAATGAGCAAAAAAGTTGTCGTCAGCCGTAAAAAGTATCATCTTAATTATTATTATTGTTTTTCATTTCTTTTAATGAACTAAAAAGACATATTGTAAAGTGAAAAAAAAAAATTTTTAAGAAATTTTTTTTGTATAACTTGTTAAAGTGAAGCTGCATTTTTGTAATTATTATTCAATCATTATTACGACTAAAAATATAATGTCTATGGAGGTGAACCATGCAGTGAAAATGGTTTGTAAGATAACCAAGAATATTTACAAGTGTATAATATTTTAAAATAAAACAGTTATTCGAGGGTTAAGAAAATGAAGTAATGTTAATTCATTATAAAAAATAAAAAAAATAGTATCAATTTAGTCTAGTAGTCTAAGTAGGGATCAATTTTTAAATATTTGAATGCTAAATAAAATATCGTTAATTGTAGTTTGACTTCGATTTAACAGATAGAATAAAATATTAAAGAAGAAAGAATAATTAATAGAATAAATATCATTAGGAACTTTTTTGATTTTATTATTCAATATAGTTGCCTTCGAGGACGATACAACGATTATAGCGGTAATACAATTTTTTGATATCATTTTTATAGTACAATTTGACTTTAGCCTCAAAATAGGCTTCACTTTCGACGATTACTTCTTCATCGTCGCGAAATTTTTGTCCAGCGAGCATCCTCTTCAGGTCTGAGAACAGGAAAATGTCGCTGGGGGCCAGATCTGGAGAATACGGTGGATGCGGAAGCAATTCGAAGCCCAATTCATGCAATTTTGCCATCGTTTTCATTGATTTGTGACACGGTGCATTGTCTTGATGAAACAACACTTTCTTCTTCTTCAAATGAGGCCGTTTTTCCGCGATTTCGTCTTTCAAACGCTCCAATAACGCTACGTAATAGTCGCTGTTTATGGTTTTTTCCCTTTTTAAGGTAGTCAATGAATATTATACCATGCGTATTCCAAAATATTTTGCATCTTTCCACGCTTTGGAATCCGTTCATCACGTGCACTCCGGTGTGAAATGATGGAGCCATATTTCATCCATTGTCACATATCGACGCAAAAATTCGGGTTTATTACGATTGAACTTCAAACTCCAAACACTGCTTAGAATCATCCATTCGTTGTTGTTTTGGGTCGATTGTGAGCTCGCGCGGAACCCACTTTGAACAGAGCTTTCGCATATCCAAATATTCATTCACGATATGTCCAGCACATTTCTTTGCTATCTTTAGGGTCTCAGCTATCCCAATCAACTTCACTTTACGGTTATCAGAAATTATTTTGTGGACTTTTTTGATGTTTTCGTCGGTAACAGCCTCTTTGGGGCTTCCACTACGTGCATCGTCCTCATTTCGCCTCGTTTAAATTTAGCAAACCACTTCTCTACGGTTGATTTTCCTGGTGGAAAGTCCGAATAATGTTTATCAAGCCAAGCCTTGGTTTCAATAGTATTTTTTTTTTTTGCCAACAAGCAATGCTTTATTAACACACGAAATTCCTTTTTATTCATTTTTTCAAACTAACAAAACTTGCTTTACTAAAAATGCTATAACTCACATATTAATAGTGCAACAGCTGTCAAATTTATACATGTATTTTTTGAAGGTTAGGGCTAACAAAAACTCATATGGATTTAATACTAGTAGCACCATCTATGTGTCAGCCTATGAACTTTTCAGCTCATCTGTATTTTTGTATCAGCAAGAAGTTATAGGTTTATCAAAATAGAATCGAGTATGAAAAAAAAATATTAGAAAAATAAGTGAGTTGAAAGAAAATTTAATGCCTATTTTAATTAAAGTACATTTATTACAAAACAATACAAAATTCTGCATTCAATGAAGGTAATCAATTGGTTAAATATATATAAATTCGTAATATTGTCTTCGGAGTTGTAACTATTCTGGTATATTATCTTTAAAAAGTTAATAAACTTACATATTAAATCTTTTAATACAAATGTTCTGCCGTATTTAATATTGGATAGAAAATTTGAAACTAATGTCGTGTTTCAAAAGAAATGCGAGAGATTTTTGAGGAAAACGTTAAATAGCAAACAAACTTTTGGATTATTAAATTTCTAATGTAGTGATAAAAAAAAAATGTTGTAACAAACTAGGGACAAATTATAAATTAAAAAATAAATAAATTCCTTTACAAAAATAAATTTTGTAAAATATAAAGAATGCAATCGAAATAAAAAATTGGAATAAGAAATTAAAAATATATAAAAAAGAAAAATTAATTTTGCGAAAAATAGAAATAAATAAATTCTTTTACGAAAGTAAGTTTTGTAAATTAAAATAAATTTGAAAAAAGCAATAATAAAAATAAAATCCTTTATGAAAAAGAGTTTTGTAAGATAAAAAAATTAAGTCAAATTGAAATAAATATAAACAATTTTTTTTTAAATTATTTTGCAGAATGATAAAATAAAAAAAAATTAAAATTAAAATAAATTTTGCAAATTGAAAATAATTATCTGTATAATAATATAAATTTGTAAAATATTCCAATAAAAAAAATCAAAAATAATCAAATTTAATAAAAATAAATAAATTCCTTTACTAAACATATTTTATAAAATAATCTAATTAAAAAATTAAGAAAAAATCCAATTAGAATAGTTTGATATTCGACTTATCTTATCAGTACAGTCATCGAGATTTGGGGAATTCCTATCTCTCCCAAAACCCCTCTCTTATAGTACAACATTCCGATGTTGCCACCGGGGGAAAAGTTTCTAGGCTTATCTACCAAAAACACCCTCCTCTAACAAGATGACTTCTCGTCACTTCCGTTACGCGCGCTTCTCTGGTGACGTCACTTCCATCCCATGGAATCCCGCACCTACTACTAACGTATCACGTGCCTCTGTTGTAGAACATGCTATGAAAGATCTGGGTGATAACAATTTAAAAATGAAATAGATTCATTGTAAAGCTAAACGGCAGTCTAGATCACAATTTAAGATATTTAAATATCTTTATTGTTATTGTATCTACCAATCCATTTTGTAATCATATGTCATCCGTCGCTAATCCAGCGGGCTGTTTCCAAAAATTATCACAATTTAAAGTGATGTGAGAGAGAGTGTTCATTCTTTGGGCTAAAAATGAAGAGCACCTAGAAATTATAAGAGCAGTACTTATAATGCATATTATCAACCAGGCACAATCGATGATTATAAATCTGTCATTACCGTAGTAGATGGCGATGAGGTTACTAATTACCGACCAGAGTTGCTAAACTCACTTGACCAGGCTGGATCACCATCACGTCGCCTGAAGATTTGAGTGAGTATGTAGTTTTTTACCACAAGCGTTTTTGAAGAAGAAATAAGTGAAATTGAGATGTCCATTAATAAATAACTGTTAGGACAGTAATTTATTAAAATAATGAATACAAACATTAAAAACATTACTACGAGGAAAAAATAGTAATAACAGACTACTGTAACAGAAGAGAGATTGAAAGAAATTTTAATCCTTTAAAATAGATCCTTTTTCCAATGAGACCTGCGTTCGTGACGGCGATCAACAAGTCACAGGGGCAGGCTATTAAGGATTGTTTTCCTCATAGGCGTCTTTAACGTGGTTTGTTTGAAGGCGGATTCATCCAAGAAGATCTTTATTCCTTCACCTGAAGGGGGAATTAAAAATGCTATTCATCATTAGAATTTGAGTTGAATTAATATTATAAGAAATTTGAAAAATATTTATTTTTATAATCAGTATACTGTTCATATATTTTTAAATAATAAAATTATTTCATTATTATATTACATTCATTTTTCTATCAGACAAAATAAAGAAAAATTTACCCAGAGTAAGCAGCTACTACACGTTATAATTTATAATATTGTATAACGTCATTGAAAAAGCCAATTTTTATTTATGTTTATGGCCTTTAAACATACAGTTTTATCTTTCTGTATCAGATTTCTTACAATTTATCTTGTCCTTACTCAACATGGGTACGAGAATGTTTGCTTCTCAGGATATAGGTTATCTAAATTTTATTTTAACACGTCTTATATCTGATATATATATCTTAATACTTATAAGGATTTTATTGTAAAAACACAAAGTTTTTTAAAAACAAACAGAAAGAAAATTGAAGAAAAAGAAGGATCTAAGTTTCTGTTGTAATTAATATGAATTAAATGACGAAAACTTTTAATGAAAAAATTACGAAATTACTTGCAACTCTACTTACTTTACATTCTGTGAACACATTTTGAAATATAAAATGCGAGATTTTTTTTTTTTAATTTCTCTTCTTCGAAGGAAACGATACTGCTTCCTCTCACAGCACTCCACGGCTTAGTCTACCCCCATCCATCTATTTACACAACCTCTCTGAAAGGACCTTTTCTTTTAATAATTGTTTTGAAAAGAAATCATAATCATGAATACTCCGTCTCCATCCAGCAACAAGAATAAAAATATGGGAATATTATTTATTTACGACGAAAAGATATTGATATTTTAAAACGCTTGGCTATCTATTTATGAAATCAGAAGAAACTGTAATAACAATATATTTAATAATATTTTGATAAACAATATATTTAATCAAATTTCAAAAGTTGCTTCTGAAGAAAAATAAATTCAGCAGATATCTCTGACTTTCTGTGAGCTTGAATGAAAAACGCTATAGTTATTATATTCTAAACAAGTCATTTTTATGTATCTTGTTAAAGCATCCTTATTGACAATTTCAGATGTAATTAGTATCAACTGTTTAATTTGATAAGAAACTGCCATTAATTAAATGCATTTAAAAATGCTTAAACTGTGTTTATGCTTGTATCATGAATTCTGATCTGTTCCTCTATCTCTTGTATTTCTACGCTGTGGAAGTGATCAGGGGAATTTCGAGAGGGGAATTATTTCCAATAAACAGCTCTCTCAATTTTTATTAGATGTTCAAAAGTCAATAAAAACGTACTTGCTCTTCGTTCCGGTGATATTTCAGTTGCTTACTTTATGCACAGTTTAGAACGTTTGACCAAAAAAAAAAAAATTGAAAAGCAAACAATATTTTATATTTCATTTTTGCAAATTTTCTTTTTTGATCATGGCACATTATTCTAATATATCTGTATTTTTTTTTTAAATTTCAATATTTTTTCAATGGTTTTAATAGTGGATAGAAAATGGTTTTGTTAATCTTTTCGTACTACTTTCATAATTAATTACGCTAAACATTTAAACCTTTTTTTTCTAGGAATATGCACAGAAATATCATTTTAAAATAATGTAAACATGTTCTACTAGAAAGATTCGTAGTAACAAAAACAAAAAGAAAAGAATTAAGCGACTGTTTTTCTCGAAAAGCATTCGTATTTATGCAAAAAAAAAAAAAAAGGTACAAGAAAACTTATTTAGTTTTCAATAGAAAATATATGGCAAACTCCAAATCAAATATCCAGCATTATAACAAAAAAAGATTTTGAAGATTTATCATTCAAAACATTTTGGATACATTTTTTCCTTATTTATTTCAGTTTGAGAATTTTCAAACATTTCAAACAAAATTGACATTTGCATATGAAAATAGAGGGATTGGACGAACCTTAAATTTGTTTCCGGTCTTTTCCATGGTTCTGAGCTTATCTGAACAAAAGAGACGCAAATTCTCTTTGAAAGAGCAGTTCGAAAATACAGATACAAAGAAACAAACATTTGCTTATATTTTGCTCTGAAAGAATTACGTAATATGTTATTCGACTGGAATATTATAAATTATATTATAAAATGTGTATAAACCGAATATATATCAGTTATAAAGATTATGACATTAATCAAGGAATATCAAATATTTCTGCACTTATATTTTAAATAATATTTTAATTTTGATTTTTGGAATCTTAAATTTGCTAATAGATCTTGATCTTTTACAATCAATTCTTCCTTGATAACTTAAGAAGATATATTTATAAAATTGAACTGTATTTAAAATGTAAATGGAATTAGGATGATTTCGAAGTAAGGATTTATAATTAATATTATAATTAATATTTTCTATTTTATTTTAAGCAGAAGATAGAATTCATTTTTCTCCAGTTTTCAAATTTTCATGAATTCATTTTTCTTCGGCAATATTTGACGGGGGAATGGAGAGAATTCATCCAAGGAGATTCAAAACAAGAGAACAATTTTCAAGGAGTCGAGAAAAATGTTCATAGAATTAAAAGCCCACCTCATATGCATAATTTTACAAAATTGGGCAATTATTTTCAAAATATATTAAATTTAATATGAATCTGACCTTTTAACACACAAACTCTCAATAAAAAAATAAATCTAAAATGTTTTAAAATTTTTTACACAAAACAAATATAAAAGTTTGCAAAAAGTTTTATTGTGCAGTTTGAAATAGATGTTTTAAGTTTAATTTTGAAATTCCGCGTCTATTCAAAACAGGAGATTTATTATATTTTAATTAATATTATTGCATTAATATTTGCAGCTTATTGATGTATTAATATTATTGATTCAGCTACAGCAAATTAAATTTAATTTAAGGTATGTAAAAATACATGGTGCTTTTTCAAAAATTAGAAATATATTAGTTAACTCTATAGAAAATCAAAGAAAAATCTGTTTCTATCAAACCAAAGGAGATATGGGAAGTATATGCAATAAATATTCAGACTAAATAATTTTAGCAAGCTTTACTGAATGTGGCAAGCAGAAACCATTAGAACCTGCAAATAAAACTAATTCAAGAATTCTATTGCGAATATTTTCTAAAGCATTTTCTTTAATTTGCTGGAAAACACAAGACAGATTTTTGTAACTTAGCATTAAAAAACTTTCAACCTATATTTAGAGAGTATTAAAAACCTTTGATGAATTTACTGTTTTTCATACCTAGAGTTTTCTAATAATAGACATCTTTTCTTTATAAAATTATTAATTTGACTGAAAAAGGCAAAATGATAAACTTTATTTGCTAATAGATTTGCTAGTGAGATAATTCTAAGCCTATTTTCTTAACTGTTATTGAGAAGCTATTACCCAAAAACATTTATTTCAAACCTAAGAAATCACAGAAATGTGTGCTGATAGATATTGATTTATTGCTTTATAATATTGGAGCGCTCCCTTTTTTCTATGAGTTTCATTCGTAACATCGTTAAATAACAAATAAGTGGAGGGTGTTGGAGACAGGAAAAGAAACGAAGATGCGAAAGGGAAGGACATTATTGATTGCTGCACGCTAATTTGTGTGTAGCAATTAATCACAGCATGCAAAGAAAAGAAAAAGGAAATGTGTGAATCTTTGATTTAAAGCAGGGATGGGCAAACTTTTTCAATAGCGGGCCAAAAATCGAAGAAAAAAAGTTTGGCGGGCCAAGATAAATTTTTCTAAAATTTTAAAAACTTTTATATTATTAATAACCATTTATTGTTACCATAATATTTATAATAGTATTAACCAATAATCTATATACTTTATTTTAAAAATATTTTACGAATAACCCAAACAAGTACTAGCTTTTAATAATTTCTCCACTAATCACAATGTCTACAATATTTCCATACACAATCAATAATATTAGAACTAGCGCCAAAAGAAAAAACCGCTGGCTGGAGCTTAAAATGCGGAGTCTGCCACATGTGAAGTCATCTGTATTGGATTCCCATATGTCTGCTCTCCGAGAAAGAGATAACGCTTGATGGCGCCAGTCTACAGATATAACTATTAAAGAACTACCGATTTTAATACTTTACCGATTGAAAGCTGTCTGTGCTTGCTATTTCCGTCGATTTATGTTTTGTAGAGAAAGTAAAAAAAAATAGAGAAACTAAAAAGATCATCAGTCCTTTGAAAAAAAATAATATTTAATCAAAGTAGAAAAGGAGATGGATATATAGCAGATAAATATACATTTCTTTTTATTTGCCTCAGATCGGCAAATTAAAATTCTATTCGCGGGCCGGATAGAACCTTCCGGAGGGCCGTAGTTTGCCCATCCCTGATTTAAAGGGATGAGAGATTCTTTCGTGAATACAAAAACAAACGAACAAAGCTCTCGGAAAACTCGTTTAAATTATGTTATTGGCATCTTGATAAGGTTGCTTGCTTTCCTTTAACTGATAGGGAGAGCCCGTTTTTTCATTTGAATTGCCATTGTAAACGACAATTTGGCCGTCGCAAAATGAAGTCGCATGCTTCGAATAACAGGAACAGGTGGAAATCTTTTCCCCGCAAATGCTTCATGTGTGTTTCCCGTCTTTGGGGCTGCTCCATGCTCGGAGTTTTAGAGTAATTTTACACACCACAAGCGAACACTGTTTTATTTTTAAAATGTCGTTTAAGTTTGATATAACATTAATTAGCATTAATTCCAATCTCGTATCTGTGTGGCGACATGCTACTTTCATTCTGCCTTTTCCGATAGAAGCTCCCCAGCAAGAAAACTTTCAATGTCTTATTATAACTTTTTGTAGAAAACAAACCCTTTTAAAGCGCTTTCCAATTCATTCTCTCTGCCAAATGAAATTCCCAGAATTCTTTATTTATTCGGCAAACAACAATGGAAGGAAGCATCCATTCAGATTCGAAGACGAGCCAATTAACATTTGTTAAATCCCATGCTCTGCAGTTTAATGCATTCATTTAAAGATTATTTTGATAACCATTATCTGTAGAGAAGTATAAATTTTTGAGTATAACTAATGTCATGGTTCCCTATGAGCAACATATATTTTATTTAAAATGACACGTTCTGCCAATCAACGCTTATATACAATGTAATAATTCCGATATGTAAATAATGTAATATATAAATAATGTGTGCAGCAACATTCAAAATAAAACTTTTAAAACACTCGATTTACTTTTAAAATTTTAAATTCAAAAGTTTTTTGTTTTTTTTCAAATTATATTTAAGTAATGCACGATATATAAATTACAGTTTTATTATATCACATTTACTGTTTATGGGAAACGGGTTATAACATTAAAATATATGTGTTATGCATTTTTCATTATAAAATATATTATATTTAAAAAGGGGTGCCTTTTAACATGAAATACAAACTATAAATATTTGAATGGAATGCATGAAACATATTTTTATGACGTTTTAATCATCACAGATAAATCGAAAAATGTGTTATTATTTGGCATTTTGTCAGACTTTGATTTCACTGTGAATCAATTTTGAAAGAGAAAATAATGTAAATACGTTGTTTATTTTTAATGTTTCGAATGAATATGTTTTTGTTCGTATAAAATATTAAGTCGTGTCCCCCGAACAAAACACATTTCACACATAGCATACGCCTGCATTTTATCTGCAAATTGTATCAATGCATTTAGCTCAATGAATTAAGTTTCCTTGAGATAATTTCATTCATAAATTTGAAGAGCAATAGAAGAGGAGAAACCGCACAGATCTCATCTAATTTAGGATTCAGTTTGGATATGGTAAGTAAGTACCGTTTACTTTATCTAATCATTTCCAAAATAAAGTTTAAAAGTGTGTTTTTTAAAATAAATCTTTTACAGCAATTTTTTAAGATTTAATATCATAAAAACATAACTTTATTTTTTATTTTATTATTTATATTTTTTATATCCTGAAATTTACACGAGATGACATCATTGATAATTAACTGATATTAACTGATGTTGACTTTGTTTTAAACTAAATGAGACAGCATTTATATGCATGATGCATTCATATTCTGATAGTGAAACGAAAACTGTTTGGTTTTTTTTTCAATTTCTTTTTTGTTCCATCATTCAACAATTATTTTCTTGCCAATTTTTAGTTAATTAACTATATTTAGAAAAAATATATAGAAAAATGCTCCCTATTTTCTTAAAATGTGTTAAGTTTTTGCCTGCCATTCTTCCATGAAAGGAAATAAGATCACTTTGGAGTTTTTACTTGAAATTATTTCCGTAAATTCCATCTCGAAATCAAAATCAGCAAGAGAAGGGATTGCACTTCTCAGATTTCTTGCTTATATATCTATCTATCTATATCAATTTATCTATATATCTATCTATCTATATCAATTTATCTATATATCTATCTATATCTATATATTTATCTATCTATTTATCTATCTATCTATCTATCTATTTATCTATCTATCTATCTATGTATATATATATATATATATATATACGTAAGCACACACTTGTTACACTTTTTTTCTTCCATGTCTGCATTTAAAGCTACTTATATCATTGCGATATAATATATAAGAAACATTTCAAACAAAATTCACACTCATATGAAAAGTTTTGTTTCTATATTATGCAAATTGGAGTTAGGAGATTGATTTCTTTTTGCACAAGTTGGCTAGGAAATTACTAACAGCTATAATTTGAAATTAATTTCAATATCAGGGCATTAAATGGCACGCTTTTGTTTTTCTAGTGTATCAATAAACAAATTCAACTAAATAAACTGAATTACTAAATTCAATTTTTAAATAACTGGCATAAGTATATATATAAAATTGTAAAAATATGTAAAATAATTGCTCATTGGAATAGTTAAATTAAGAATAAGTAAAAAAATTTCCTGAGAGTGAAATTGTATTCTTAATTCTTAATTTGTATTAGCCCCATTTAACTTCTAGATTTATGTGTTCAACAAATAGATTGTAAGATTACTAAAAATTACATTTAGACATTGATTTAAGAGGTTTAGAAAGAAACTGACCCATCAGGGTGTCAATTATTTAAAGTTCGTTATTCAAATCCAACCAAATTGAAAGATTATTATAATGGTTTAAACTATGGGTTGAAGAAACTCCTTTTTAATTATTAATTCATAAAAAACTGAATGATTTCTTTAAAATGTAAAGATAAAAGTAAAGGTGCACGGCACTGGAAAGCAGGAAAATTGAATGGGAAACACAAGTGATCCGGAAAGATCGAGTGCCGATCTGCCCAAAGAGGACTTTATGCATGCTCTCTCCACACCCCCACCCCTCGGGAAAATATAAGCTGTAATCTCATGAACCCAAACGATTCTGAAAAGAGAAGGGCGAGGGGGGGGGGGAGGGTATTCACCTCTTCCACTTATCTGTATTTGATGCTGTGCACGCAGTGGTTAATTCAATGGCAGAAGCACATCTCGTTATTTTCCCCCTCTCGTTCCCTGGGGGGTACGAGAGTGCACAAAAGAAAGGGGTGCTCGAAAAGGACTGCCCCGCAAGCTGTTGAGCTGGCAACCCTTCAGCAGAATGGAAGAAGGCGTACAGATGGCAATTATTGCGGAAACACATGTAAGAGCAGAGATTGAAGTGTATTACACGCATATTACCAGCCAGATGTCAGCTGCTAGCCTGTGTCTCTATTTACAGAAACCTTCTCCCTTTATTGATATAGGTACTGATTTTACTGAGTAAAGTTTTAAATTTACCATTTTAATCAAATTTTAGACCGTATTAAGACTAACCTCAAATAAACACAATGTCACTTACAATGCAAAAATGGAAGCTATTTTTAAGACAAAAATAGTTACAATACACTTTGACATAAAAATGTAGTAACTTGTTTGTTTCATTACACATTTCATAAAAAATCATCGAAAAAATATCTTTTTTTCACAAATATTTGTATTTTAGAATTTAAAAAATTAGGTTATTACTTTTCTAAAAAAAACTTCTATGCATACTATTGCATATAAGAAGCATCTTTTAAAGACTACATTCTATGCAGATCTGCAAATAGGTATTTAAAATTGTTTTTAACTGTCAATGTAATGAGATTATAAAATAAATATTATTATTTTATTAAAACAAAGGTTTAATAACAATTTTATGCAAGAATGAATATCAATTCTAAACTCTAATGATTGGCAAAGAATAGTTATGTTTAGTTAAATAAAATTCATATCTTGTAAAAACTAGTTATGTAGCATTTACCGATAATAGATGCAATGTTAAAACAGGGTTAATATTATTAATTTTTAAAGAAAAATTTTCTATTAACAAGAAACTTTTCATCAAATTAACTTTTTTTTATCGTGATTAGAATTGTTTAGAAATATATACATTAACGTATCTTTAGAAAAGTTATATATTTAAAGTAAATTATTCCCTTCCTTTTTTTTCCTTTTTTTTCCAAAAGTGCAGCTTTGGAAATAAATATAACCATTTTATAAGATGTAACTGTTTTGCTTAAGAAGAGACGAAATTATTGATAAAATGTAAAAATTATTTACGTATTGCTTAGAATAATACCGATTTTCTGTAATGAGATGATTTAAGCCGCCTTTGGCCAAAATAGATTTTTAAGAAACAGTTATTTGTTCATCAGTTTTTAAAAAACAGTTTTAATAAAAAAAAAATAATAATAAGTATATAAAAGAGAAAGAAAGATACATTTTCTTATAATACAAAATATAATTCGTTTTTTTTTTCTTCTAAATTAAAAATAATAGGAACAATAGACCTAAAAAGTCCAAAATTCTGAAATATATTTTCGAATTTCAAAATGAGGCAATATGGGTCATTTTTATCCTTTAAATTTCTATATATTTTCTTAAAAAATTATGATTTTTTCGCAGTATTTTTTTTTTTTTTTCATTGCTTTAAAATTTTTTTTAGTCATTAATTTTTTCCTCTTATTTATTCATGTCATTATTTTTAATTATTGCGAAAACTTCCTCTTTTTAATGATGTTTTGCATCTTAAATCATTTAATTTTTGCATATTAAGTAAAAAGGATTGTTAAAATTTTTTTTTTGATCTGAGAGTATAATTACAAAATATCGTTTTAAATATGTATTATAATTGACGAAATTCTAATTAATACGAACAAAACACATTTATCTAACTCAGCAAAATGTGATATTTTTATAAATATTAACTGAATTGAAATATTGACATGAATATCTAAGCAATGCAGAACAATTGATAACATTAAAATCATTACTATAATGGAGAACAATTGATAGTACCATGTTTAAAATGGTATTATAAAGAAATGGTTCGAAATAAGTTTTAATAAATACACACACACAAAACCATACCGAAGTAAATACTTGAAAGCTATATTTAGAAAGTATGAACATATTTCATTTACTCCATTTTCTATAGAAAGAGCCCCTAAGTGTAATACTTGACGTAGTAAATAGTGCAGTACAAGAGGGATAAAATAAAAATAAGTTCTAAAGTACGAATATGACCAGAATGCATCATAAGAAAAAGTATTTGCAATAAAAAAAACGGAATAATGATAAGGTTTTTTCTATACAAAAATATACTTGATGATATTGTAAAGAAAAGATTTGAAATAATTTTTAATAGAGAAAAACTTTTAACATAAACTTTAACACAAAACACAAAAAAATTATACCAAAGCAAATACTTGTAAACTTTGCTTAGATAATATGAATATTTTTCATTTACTCATTTTTGTTTTATTTTATTTTTTATTTAGAAGGGGTCCGAATGGCCGAGTGGCTAGCGCTCTGGCGCTTGGTACCACAGGGTTCGAGTTCCGGCAGTGTTTGTAGTGGTTTGGAATTCACTTTAAACCGTAGGTCTAGGTCTAACAGGATCGTAGTGCGTTGCGGGGATATTGTTACTCCGCGTCCGTAGTTTATCTTCAAGCTACACGCACCTCCTGGATAATGCTAAGTGAGTAACGTCGGTGCAGCTCTAGCCTTAAGGCATCCAATACAGCTGTCTAAGGAGGGGAATACCTTTCAAAGGGTTTCTGGAGCTAAACGGAAAAGTTATTTCCATGAATTGGTTGCTCCTAGTGTACTCCAGTAATTCGATGCAGAGCTTTATTGTTTGGCTCATCTTTCATAGTAAATCAGAGGTCAGAAAAACGCCCCCCCCCCCTTCCCGCCAAAAAAACCCACTTTTTTGCCAATAATGTGTTGAAAATGAAGCAAACACGGACAAATGGAATCATGAATGAGAAGAATGACGAATATTCTGACCTAGTAGGTATTATGTGTCATTGTATCTATATAGTCTCCTTTACATTTTTTTTGCAACAAAACAGTTATCGAAGCCCTTTTAGCACAGAAGAATTATTTTTCTTATTATTTTTAGAAGATATTACTTGTTTTGTTAATCTCATTCCGAGGACTTTTTTTTTGGGGGGGAGGAGGGTTAATAAAGGGGAATTCTATTTTGAATGCGGTATCTAAATTTCATTTAAATGCAATTTCACGATTATTAATAAAATTATTGCTAATTATTTCTACGGATGCAAATGAGAAAAGAAATTAATTTATAAAATGTTAAAAAATTCACTTTTACCTGTATTTTATGTTTCGTTTATTGACTCATTTTACTATTGAGTGGAATTTGGGGCCTCTTTTAAAATTTTGAAACAGGACTTGCCTGAGTATCCAGATAGATGGAACATGGGATATCCAACTAATAAAACACTATTTCAAAACCTGATTACAAAATAGGATTGCAAAGTAACAGACTGCCATGGTTCACTTCAGATAACACAAGGTATCATGTAGCTATGTTGAAGACAAGTGGTTAGGTTAACTACCAGAATATAATAACAACTGACTGATATTTACCAATTGAATTATGTTACACTTTCAATTGAAATTTAATTTGTGTATATTATACTTAATGAGGGGCATTATAGCCGAGTGACTAGCATTCTGTCTCTCGTTACCACGTTGCTCGGTCCCTGTGGTGCTATGGGCGTTTGTAGTTGTTGAGAATCCACTTTAAACCTTAGGTCTCTGTCTACTATGACTGTAAGAGCGTTGGGTGTAGGGCTGACAACACTACACAGTAAAAAGAAAACATCTCCTTTCTTGAAAACTGCCAGCAGGCAGACGGCCTTGGCCCCATTATGGGGCTGTTGTGTCAATGATGATGATGATACTTAAAGAGAGACAATTTTTTCACACACACATATGCATATATATATATTCGTTTTCTGATCACTGCATCTACCATAATTCAGTTTCTGTTACATATCCTATTATTAAATGTAACAGTTGGGCTGAAAGGTTCATAGGCTGACGCATAGATGGCGCTACTAGTATTAAATCCATATGATTATTAGTTAGCCCTAACCTTCAAAAGACACGTGTATAAATTTGACAGCTGTTGCACTATTAGTATGGGAATTATAGCATTTTTAGTGAAGTCATAGCATTTTTAGTGTTCATCACGTGCAGTCCACTCGGCTGACTGTCGATTGGATACCGGTGTGAAATGATGGAGCCATGTTTCATCCATTGTCACATATCGACGCAAAAATTCGGGTTTATTATGATTGAACAGCTCCAAACACTGCTTAGAATCATCAATTCGTTGTTGTTTTTGGTCGATTGTGAGCTCGCGCGGCACCCACTTTGAACAGAGCTTTCGCATGTCCAAATATTCATTCACGATATGTCCAACACGTTCCTTTGATATCTTTAGGGTCTCAGCTATCTTAATTATTTTGTGGACTTTTTTTATGTTTTCGTCGGTAACAGCCTCTTTGGGGCGTCCACTGCGTGCATCGTCCTCGGTGCTCATTTCGCCTCGTTTAAATTTAGCAAACCACTTCTCTATGGTTGATTTTCCTGGTGCAAAGTCCGAATAATGTTTATCAAGCCAAGCCTTGGCTTCAATAGTATTTTTTTTCGCCAAAAAAGCAATGCTTTATTAACACACGAAATTCCTTTTTATCCATTTTTTCAAACTAACAAAAATTGCTTCACTAAAAATGCTATAACTCCCATACTAATAGTGCAACAGCTGTCAAATTTATACACGTGTCTTTTGAAGGTTAGGGCTAACTAATAATCATATGGATTTAATACTAGTAGCGCCATCTATGTGTCTGTCTATGAACTTTTCAGCCCACCTGTTAGGGACTTAATTTACTCTCTGAATTAGAACAACGGATTATGATTCTTAAATGTTAAATGAAAATTGAATCCAATCTTTTAATTATGGGCTTTTCTCTCCGTACTTGAAAATTTGTCTATTCATAACGTTTCTCGCAATTCAACTTTAAAAATTTTCAGTTTTTCACCCTGAATAAAAAAACGTAAAAACGAAGATCAGAGAGGCAGGAAAAGAAGTGTAAATTTCATTAACTATTGAAGTGCGTAAGAAAATCTTCCGCCCACGTGACAATTTCTATATTTACATATCGGTGCTATTTCTAAGATGTATCCTGCATTCCAAGATTGACAATACGATGGGTTTTCAAGAGTAAAATAATTAGATTTGTTTTCAATAGAGGAAAAATCTTCCAATACAACGCATCGCTTGCTTTAAGTTGGTGCTCTCATTTTAAATTCACATATAGAAAAATTCTTCTCACCCCCAAAGTAAGTCCATAAGCAGAATACGATAACATGTAAAAAAATTGAAAGCTTTATATGCATGATTGCATCTCTAAAAGAAGGAAAAAAGGAAATGATTCACAGCAAAAGGTACAAGGAAGAGATTAAATAGAATTTAGTGAAGATTTTTTTTATATATCCCATGACAAAAAATATTTCTAAATAAAAATGATTATAGGTATTAAGAACTTTCAAGTCGGACATGTTTGCTTGCTGGACGAGTAAATACATCCAATTAGAGTTTACATTCGTTAAGAATAAAAAGCTAACATAAAAAAATAAACATACAAACATTCAGATTTAGATGAAAGGATAGTAAAAGAAATTTTCTTCAACCTTTATGTCAGATGAAAACAAAAAGTATTCAAGTATCAGAAAAAAAGTGACAGAAATAAATGAAGATTTCACAAGTATAAACATTCTTGAAGAGTAAAAAATATAACATAAATAAACATACAAACATTCAGATTTCGATGAAAGGATAGTAAAAGAAATTTTCTTCAGCCTTTATGTCAGATGATAAAAAAGTATTCAAGTATCAGAAAAAAAGATGGTTAATCTATAATGCATCTTCCCGAAAAAAAGAGAGATATTTCTCTTTTCCTCTAGATTTCTCTCATTTTACTTTTCAGTTATACAAAAACCTTAACATTTCTATGTATTGTTTTCTGTTCAGCATTTTAAGTTTATATTCCTCCTTGTCTTTATTGAAATGGATGAATATATGGAAACATATCAAAACCATATCATAACATGAAGGCACAGTTTCATTTTGCATTAGTAAAAAAAAATTTGTTGCTGTTATAGATAGGATTGAGTAAAGTTTATTTTGAACATATAGGAAGGAATGACAGAGTCTTTGCAAGGAACTTTCCCGCACCGATGTGCTGTAAGTGAGAAACCCCGGACAACTCTCACCAGCAACTTGACTGTTAATGCGAGACCCTTATACAAAATGCAATCATTGTCGGATATTCCCTTTTCTGAAAAGGTGATTGCGTGAGGAATGTAATTGTTAAAATTACTTGTTTAATTATTAGTTCATAATCATAAGTTATTATTTCATAAACATATGTAACTCTTTTTTTTCTTCGCATTGGAATATAGTATTGTGTACTACTCTTAAATATTGTTAAACTGCAATAAACCATAATTGTAATGTTATAATTATAGATACGTCAAAACAATTACTGCCAATTGCCAGGTTCGTTATTTCGTTCTATTTTTAAGACAAAGTTTTTTTTTATAACTCTTTTTTCATTCGTTATTTCTTTCTTATGCAATTGGTATTTAATTTTTTTTTAAATAGAAAACTTCTTTCTTCATGATGCACATTTCAGCTGTAGTTGCAGTTGTATTACAATGTATTTTTTTATGAGGATCATTTTTATTTGATTTTGAATTTCTGCTGCTTATATTTCCTTCAAAATGTTTCTATTTTTTCCATTCATTACAACAAATCTATTTCAGCCATTAGATAAAGTAAACTTTAATCCTCTAAAAAATATTACTTTAAGAGAACTACTTTCCAATCTATCATTAAAAAACCATAAAATGGGTTTTTACCATTAAAAGGCTTGAGTAAATAATTCTTCTGTTTTTGATTGTTTATCTCCATTGCATCTGGTTCCGCTAAAATAAGATCAGCAAGTTTAAATGTTTGCTGGGAAAAGCTTTAGGCAAGCTATGTATTCAGCATTACAACCATTGTTACACTGGCACTATCAAATGAAATCATTTCTTTAACGCAGTTGCTCTTAACCTTCTAAATGACCCACTTACAAATTTAAAAAAGTTCCGAGGACTCCCAATAACAAATTGAAATAAAAATGAAAACAACATTTTATGAAATTTATATTTACATAAATGATGTAAACCATTTAAAAAAATATATATATTAATAATAACAAGAGCCAATAATTGAATAAAAGTGACTGTAGTATTTACAACACGGAAAATAAGCAAGCATTTTAAAACTTTTAAAGTCTTTTAATGGGAAAATACAAAAAAAAAAAGTTAAAAACAAGGAATTTATCACTTTAAGAACCACTGCTTTATCATTTAGAAATTCGAGGAAAGGTTTTTAATACATTTGGTTATGATGACTTTACGAATTGCTTAGGTATGCAGACGATGATATTACCAAACCAATTTTAAATAACGATATCAAAAGGGTGATAAATTAGAAGGAAAAAAAAAGCATCTCCTTAAGCTACCAACTTAATCTAAGAAGTTTTCAACTTTACAGTAAATTAGAAAATCATTCATTAAACAATACAATTTCTGAAAGAGCCTATATATTACATTCCAGAGTTTCAGTACTATAGATATATAAGCTACGCAAATGTTACTGGAGGAGAATGAAATTTGAACGCTGGGGCTCCGTGGCACAGGTTTCGGGTTCGAGTTCCGGCTATGTCATGGATATTTGTAGTGGTTGGGAATCCACTTTAAACCGTAGGTCTCAATCTCATTTAACTGTAGAGAGTTGTGTGGATAGTGTTACTCGCTTCTTCAGCCTATCTTCAAACTACACGTGCCCCCTGGGTAGTGCTAAATGAGTAACAGCATCCGTCGGTGCAGCAGCCCACACGACATGTCTTCTTCAAGGCTAGTTTGTATTGGGCTGCTCGCGGGAAAATGGTCAATACGATCTAGTCCTCGACGTAATTTAAAAAAAAAAGAATGAAATTTGTAAAAATCTAGCATCTTTAGGAAAAACATATATAACAGGAGAGACTTTTCTGGTAATAAAAGTGTTTTGGAACCCAATCGCAAACGATGCAGACTATTATAAGACGCTATAATTATTACAAAATATAAAATGTATTATTTTTTTCAACAAAGGAAAATGAATAAAATTTAAATATAATTTTTTTTTTTTTTTCAAATCTTTCATACGAATTTATTTCAAATTTAAGAAACAATTTTTAAGTAGTGTATTTTTTCTTATAAACCGTTTGTCAATTGCCTCCAAAACATATTTATCATCAGAAAAGTCTCTGCCTATTATATAGATTTTACGTAAAGGCGATAGATGTTTGATATTATATTTAACTCATAGTAAAGATTTTTTTTTTTTTTTTTTTGCTATTTTTTAAAAAATTACGAGACATCTCCCCAATTCTTCAAGAGTTTTTCTTTTTCCCACGATTGGATTCCCACGATTTCCAAGATGAAAGGGATATTATTCTGTACAAAAGTAGATCTATGTCCTTTGGTCATAAATTTCTTAATTAAATTGCATATACACTCATGTCCATAAATTAAGGATAATTCAGAATCACACAGAAATTGAACTCTAAAATAATAATTTCGCTTGTAGAATTATCACACACATCTTGAAGAAGAATATGCAAATTACAGGAAACCACCAGATGGCGCGGATAGTACGTCACAATGACGAGAGTGTAAGAGACGGGTATGCAATTAATGGTGGCAAAGAAGTAAACTTGTTCACAAGCGTTTTAAAAGCCTTTCGGTGCAATAACCGCATAGTTATGGCACAAAGGAAGCATTTGGATGATTTTTTACATGGTAGAATTATCGGACGACTGGAATGTGGACGTACCCAACTGGAAGTATCCGAGGAACTTGGAATCACACAGAGTGTCATATCCAGGCTTTGGCGACGATTCCAAGATGATGGTAATGTGAGTAGATGTTACAGCACAGGTCGCCCCCGAGATACAACGCCGAATGAGGACCGATATTTAGCAGATACTGCCAAAAGAAACAGACGGAGCACAGCATCAGACCTGTCTCGTCAGCTCTCTTCAGCTACCGGTACGACAGTTTCAAGGCAGATATTGTACAGACGCTTAGGGCACATTGGTCTATATGCTCGTAGGCCTGTCAGATTTGTTCCACTTACCGCAACTCACTGTCGCCTGCGATTAACCTGGAGTAGAGAGCATACATGTGGACACCGCAACAGTGGTCTTGTGTGATGTTTTCCGACGAGTCCAGGTTTAGTTTGCAGTCTGATTCTCGCCGGACTTTCATATGGAGAGCGCCAGGTACCCGAGAACACCAAGGCCAGAACACCAGACACCAAGAGAACAACATTGAACGACACCGTTACGGTGGTGCAGGATGACTCGTTTGGGGAGGAATTATTCTTGGTTCCAGAACTGACCTGCATGTTCAGAGTGTAACGATGACAGGCCACATCTATCGGGATGTCATTCTGGAACAACATGCACGTTTGTTTCGGGACGCCATGGGTGCTGAATTTCTGTTTATGGATGACAACGCCCGTCCTCATCGAGCAAACATTGTAGACGAATGCCTTCAATTGGAGGATATCACCGGTACGGATTAGCCAGCATACTCACCGGACTTGAATCCAATAGAGCATGTGTGGGATATGTTTGGCCGACGAATTGCTGCCCGTCAACCTCCTCTCACCTGTTAACCGGAACTTCGGAGGGTATTGCTTGATGAGCGGTGTAATATTCCCCAAGATCAGATTGATAATTTGATACTCAGCATGCCTAGGCGTTGTAAGGCCTGTATTACATCGTCCGGGAGACATATTCCATATTAACCATCTTACTAACCTTGTTATACTGTTTTTTGTAAATAGGTTCTTTTTTGAAATTTGCTCCAAGGAATAAAAATCCCAATTTTTAGTAATTATGTCAAACATATAGCATCTTTTTTGCTGTTTACTTTTTGTTTAATAAGTAGACTTTACAAATAAATCAAATTTGTCTTGCTTCTGTCTCTTTCTTTGCCTGAAGTTCATTATCCTTAATTTATGGACATGAGTGTATTTTTACACAGATTAATCCTCTATTACTTATTTGCTTTCTGTCATTTACAATCCTTTTCGTAAGTGTCGTCTGTATTAGAAACCCTAGAATTCAGGAATCCAGTAAAACTGTATGGAAAGATAAGGGCATAATTTGAATGTGAACGGGCCGTTGAATAGTGTGTTTACATATGTGCGTTTCTCTTATTCCGCCGTGGACTACTACAAAGGGTAGGGGACCGCGGAAATATGTTAATATTCGAAATATGTGTTAAATATTCGTCGTCTGGAAGGGGGTAGCAAGACAGACAGAAGTTGGTGAACATCAGGAACCTGGAGCACGGTTCGCTTCAGAGGGAATTGCTCGCTGGGCTGAAATTTGACGTGGAAGGAGAAGGGGAGGGTCGAAAGACACGTGAAAACAACACGGGAATACAGATTAGAAATAAAAGAGAGAGCGCTTCACTATTCTGAAGGAACAGAATGTTGAGGCCAACATTGATATTTGTAGTGAAGAAAGGGTGCTGCATTATCACTTGTCTCTTTTTCCACAACAAGACAATAATAGATTTTTCGTATTAATCGACATTTTTATTTATTAATCAAAGATATGTAATTACACATAGGTTAGTTCTGCCTGTCAAAAATCACGAAGCATTAAAATACACTGTAATAATACTTGTAATATACAAACAAATAATTTATGAAATAAGGATTAACTTGGTATACACAGTTCTTTAATTAACATTATTAGCAAATATATCATAAATTTTGCCCATCAAAAATATAGAAGCAGTAGAATACATTTGAAATACACATACAATATATGAACAAAAATTCTGTATAAGCATTTCCTTAATTAACGTAGTTAACAAAATATAAAAAAAAATATTTATTAATCGAATTATAACTGCAAATATTTATAAACATTAAATTTACATTTCTTTAGATTTTAAAGTATTCTTAAGACATTTTTCTCTCCTTATCAATATTACAGTTGGCCTCAGAAACATTATCTCCCAAAATTACTATTATCCCATCACAAATTTTAAGCTACAAAACCCTGAAATACATGTCTAAATAAATATGTATTCTAGCTGTTCATCAAAATAAAAATTACTTATTTTTATCTGCTACATTATGATGATTATCATAATGCAGCAGGTTAGATAAATAATTTTTATTTAGATACGTAATATCTAATTACAATATAAATCATATATGGAATGCTCCAAAACTCTTTATATTCATGCAGTATGCAAATAAATAAATTCCTATGTATCCTTTAAAAGACTCAGATATCACTAGCACGCATTTCCCTATACACAGAGGCATACTTAACTCTTGTCCTTTGCTACGAAAGTAAACAAAGTGACGAATCCCTCACAAATCAATAGGAAAATTGCCAAATGAATTACTGAAGTATACTGCCGCCACGTGATGAGTTACTTCAAACTAGCAGCTCCCTATGTGCACTTAATTTTATTATTATTCTATGAGAAGAGCATAGTTTCTCATACTAATGTATTTTTTGTATGTTGCATCTACACGTACTACCTACTGATGCAATTAATGTTGCTATATCAAAAGATAGAATCTAAAATTATTGTGAAGTAGAATTGAACGACAACAATTCTTTAAAAATCTAAATATTTTAACTTAAAAAAAATTTAATAATTCTGTTTTATAATAAGTCTTGTTATAAATGAATTTTCTGAAATTGCGCAGCTGGAATGTTATTATTAATCTATTTTTTTTTTTTATTGTAATGAAGACCTAAGAAAACTCTACTAGATGCTAAAAAAGGAAGTCACTATAACGATTTGAATGCATTCATAGGGTTTCGATGAAGTTTTAAAACTTTAGCTGGTTGAATTTAAAAAACGGTTCCACATATTTAGTTTAAAATTCTGTTGTTGTTTTCTTTTTTTTTTTTTTTTTTTTTTTTTTTTTTTTTTTTTTTTTTGTTTGCCTGTGCCAAATTTTTTAAAAATCTGAAATGGGGAAGTCAAATAGTTAATTTGAAATGGAATGACCACAATTCTGAAATTTAGAATTACATTCAATTCATTCAATGTATTCCAAATGATGAGTATTTAATGCATTGTAGCTATTATAATATAGCAAACTGAATTATAAAGATTTATAAACTCAAACTTTTTGTTGTAAAATACACGAAAGGGAAATATTTGGGTAACAGGAAGTTAGTCTGCTTCCTGAAACAAGGAAGATTTAAATATTTGTATTTTGCATTTTTATTTAATGATTTTGATGATTCAGCAAGTTACACTAGGCATAATTATCTCAGTTTTTTTTAACCAGAATTAGTTTTATGTGTATTAAAATGTTTCAATATGTTTCTTCAATTCTAGAAGGGAACAAACCACTGAAGCAACTTGAAATACGGCTTCGTCTAAAGAAGTTTTTCTGTAAAAAATCTAAATTTTTATTAAAATTTCTTTAATTAAACATTTTTGCTGTAAAAGTAATAATACTTTTATTCATATGTGTTAATATACTTAACACATGAAATAGAAATTTATTGAAAATAATTTATTTACGAATATGTAATATATATCGTTGAAATCATATTCATAAGAAATTTTTGAATACAAATTCCAAATTCCTTTGGATTGTTAGAAATGAAGAGGTTTTAACATAGAATATGCTTCACATCAGCTGCTTAAATTCGTTACACAAAATTGAAATGTCAAAAACAAGTAAGTAAGCTCATTATTTATTTAATTATTTATTTTTTGCAAATTTTTTAAAGAACCGTATCATGATAGTGATAAATATTTTGTCCAAAATGATTTCTTGTTAAATAAATTTAAATTATTTATCAGCCGGATTGGTGAAAGCAGATTTGCAATGATATTTTACATTGCATTCGACAAAATTTCTCATTTCTAAAATTTCCTTTCTACAGTCATCTGTAAATTTATTTAAATGTATTATTAACGATAATATTAGTTATATTTATTTGACAACATTATTAGCGATGCACTTTATTTAACTGTGTTCTTTGTAAAATTTGTAAATGCAAACATACAGGTTGATGAAATATTTTACAAGTTTTAAACTATTATTAAATCAACTTATCATAGAAAATATGAAGTCATTTGTTTGAAAATTAAATACAGTACTAATCTACTGAAAAATATTCATACATTTATTATAAGTTTTCTGATAAGATAACCTTCAACTAAACCTTCAAAGCTTATATAACTGCTTCAATTATCACCCAGAATATAATTTTCATATAATAAAGATGAATTAAAACACTTTGTAATTTTTATTAAAAATTCATTTAGAAAACGTATTTTATAAATGCAAATTTCAGTTAAAAATATTCTACATAAATGAAGAAAAGTACTACAGAAATAGGCAACAAAAGTTAGGTTTATAGGAATAAATTTTATTAAGATTAAAATGTATACTAATGCATACGAAGCAAACCTTTTATAAGTATTTACACTAATTAAAATTTAAAATACTTTAAGTTATAATTCCCGAAATTGGCATTGTTAATTCTGCCTTAAAGTTTCGAGCTGCACCCAAAATTAATAACTGTTCTTATTTAATATACGGAAAGAAGATTTGCTTATACAAAGCATTCATTAATCCTATAATAATGTATCACTGTTGGCTTTCCAACCACAAACAGCTTAGTTCAGTGTGCCCGAACCGCAGAGACGTTGTTGCTTCCGTTTACAAATGTTAGGAAATATAGTTTAGAATAATTTTGAAACTTTCCGCTGTTGCACGCTAATCGTAAACAGTTTCGCCCACCTTCATCTGTACTTTATTCGACTAATAGCAACTTCTTGTGAAAAAAAAGAACTTTGTTTGCAAAATGCTTGTGAGGCATATTTAAAATTAATGAACCCAGTGGGAAAACAGGCCAAGAAATGTCAAACGTATTTTTGCAACTAAGTACATTTTAATTAAATTTTGCAAAGTGTTTAAATTTTGCGTATCTGCAAGTCACGACTCAGTAACCCTCCCCCAAAAAAGAGCAAAAGTCATCGACTTATCCTCGATTGTCTCGGACGCAGTTTATTTGCCTTTATACTTATATTCAAAAAATTTTTTACAAGAAAGAAGTTTCTTTTCCTCTCTCAAGTATGCCATTATTTCAAAACAATGACATTATTAAATATTTTTAAATTGTATTTTTTTTAACTTTCGTAGAATATCTTCCGACGCTTAATTTAATCAAGCTCCAGCAACGCGCTTTGTTCTAGGGAAAATTTAAATGTTGAAAACAGTATGCATTTTACTATTTTTGTTAAACAAAAGAAAAGAAAAAGTATTTCATTGAATCATTATCTTTCTTTAAGTAATTCTTGGGCTGTTATTTTTGCTTGGTTTAGCCACTGTGTAAATGAAGAAGATTTAAAGTTTTTTTTTTCTTAGAATTCGTAACAAAATTTTGAAGATTTTGTGTTTACATTTTAGTGGCAAAAGGATCAGCTTGGCAAAATGAAGTATTTGCTCAATCCTACTTTGGTCTTAAATAATATTAAATTAATAAAATCAAATTGTTTATTTGGAAAATCGTAAAAACTATAAAACATTTATTAAGAAGAACTTACCTTTATTTTATTTTTACTCCAAATGTATCGCAATATACCAAAATTAATTTAAAAAATTAAATTTCATCATTTTTTTATTCATCGTGTTATACTTCATGTATTCTTTAATTTATATTGTATGTATTCTTCGTTTTGTTATTCATTATACACTGAAGTAACAAAAGTCATGGGATAGCAATATGCAAATTTTCAGATGGCAGTAGCATCGCGTAGAACAGGTATAAATGCGCAGTGCTTTCATTTCTGTTCAAGTTATTCATGTGAAGAGGTTTTGATGTGATGATGACCACACGACGGGAATTAACAGACTTTGAACGCGGAATGTTAGTTGGAGCTAGACGCATGGGTCATGCCATTTCGGAAATCGTTAGGGAATTCAACATTCCCAGATCCACTGTGTCAAGAGTGTGCCGAGAGTATGAAATTTCAGGCATAACATCCCACCATGGACAGCGCAGTGGTCGACCGCCTGCACTTAACGGCCGAGACCGGCGACGTCTGCAAAGAGTCGTAAATTCTAACAGACAAGCAACACTGCGTCAAATAACCGCAGAAATCAATGTGGGACGTACAAGGGACTTGTCTGTTAGAACTGTGCGGAGAAATTTGGCTTTCTTGGGCTATTCCAGCAGAAGACCGACTCGAGTGCCTTTACTGACAGAACGACATCGCTTGCAGCGACTCTCGTGGGCACGTGAGCATATCGGTTGGTCCCTAGATGAATGGAAAACCGTGGCCGGGTCCGATGAGTCACGATTTCAGTTGGTAAGAGCTGATGGTAGGGTTTGTGTGTGGCGCAGACCCCACGAAGCCATGGACCCAAACTGTTAGCAAGGCACTGTTCAAGCTGGTGGTGGCTCCGTAATGGTGTGGGCTGTTTCTTCATGGCATGGACTTGGTACTCTGGCGCGACTGGACCGAACATTGACTGGAAATGCTTTTGTTCAGCTACTTGGAGATCACTTGTAGCCATTCATGGACTTCATGTACCCAAACAACGATGGGATTTTTATGGATGACAATGCGCCATGTCACCGGGCCACAACTGTTCGCGATTGGTTTGAAGAACATTCTGGACAATTCCAACGAATGATCTGGCCACCTAGATCGCCCGACATGAATCCCATCGAGCATTTATGGGACATCATCGAGAGGTCTGTTCGTGCCCAAAATCCTGCACCATCAATGCTTTCACAATTATGGACGTCTATCGAGACAGCATGGCTCAATATTCCTGCAGAAGAGTTCCAACGTCTTGTTGAGTCCATGCCACGTCGAGTTGCTGCACTTCGCCGAGCGAAAGGAGGGCCGACACGATATTAAGAGGTATCCCATGACTTTTGTCACTTCAGTGTATATTGCATGTATTCTTTACGAATACTCACTATTTCTTCTGTAACATTTTTGTTTTTATAATGAGTTGAACCAGCGTTCTTTGTAACAAACTAAGTTAATATTTATTCTTAGAATGATTTTTCTCTCAATTCTCTACCAACTTCTTTGCCAACTTTTCCAAAAATGAATTCGGGGAATGTTCAATTATACATTTTATTGTCATAAATGCTAATTTTCATAACACGAATTCTATGTTGTCATAACATGATACCTACATTTAAAAAATATGACAGACTCACGATACTTTTCATTCCATGCCACAAGATTCACAAATTTCATGGAGCGATGTTTAGCATTTATAATTATTACTGAGAAATTATTATTGTTATTATACAAAATGATGGTATACATTACAATATTATTTTCGAATGACAAGCACTTTGACGTTTGAATATTCTCCACTAAAATGGCAGATACAACGTTATTCAAGCCACCCGACTGATATAGAATACAATGCTTTCACATTTCAACACCACAATTTTGAATAAATAGCCTCAGAGTCTGCCCCTTGTGTTTGGTAGCACCTCATTCCATTCGGCAAAATTTGTCAAATTTTTAACCGAGTTCGTAAACCTTTTCAGTTTGGAATCAGGAGCTGTCCTCCTATCTGCTGTAAACACAATAAGTGTTGTATATTTATTATAAAAAAGATTTAAAAAATCCAAATAGTATTTATTAAAAAAGGACCAGATGATGTTTTCATAATAAATAATTAATATATTTTATCATGGAAAACTAATTGATTTCTTTAGGTTATATTTTTAGTTTAAAATGGTTAGTTATGTTTAGTTATTTTCCCCTGTGATTTGATTGTACTGTGTTGAGGAATGACAGTGCTCAAATATCACCGCGTTTTGTGTAACCGTTTTTTTAGAGCTTATCAAATTGCATTCTCACAGATTTCGTATCAATTGATGAAATATCATAATTATATATCAAAATTAAGGAGGGATTATATTATTTGTCTGCGTCTATGCCGGAAATGGGCGCAATAAATCCGCAAATAGGAAAATTATTAAGCAAGGATGGCGAATCCTTCCCCCAGATTTGATGCTGTTGGGGGGGAGGGAAGCTGGAATGCAGGCTTGTGGTGGCAGCAGAAAATCCAACCTCTCCCGAGACTACGGCTTCCACTCTTCTATAATTATTCCGACATAGTCAGGTGGGCATGAATGATTGCCGTCAATACAAACTACTCAAGATGCGAAGAAATTACAAATTCTAGTCATAAGCAAGCATTGATTTATTTGTAAATGTAAAAAAAAAAAAAAAAAAACAAGGTACACATTATTAATTCTATCCTTATTTGAAATAAACACAGGTGGCTTAAGCAATTTCTTATCTCCCTATTTTCTCATTCTTTTTGCAACCCTAAAAAAAAACTTTCCATTTTGATTCAAAAGTATTTCAGTCGATGATTGAAACGGCTCTAATACCAGAACTTATATTTTACATGATTAAAAATGTGTACCTAATGTTGGCAAAATCTTAATTCGTCAATAAAGCACATCTTATTTATTTTTATAGCTATCTGATAGATGTTAAATTTTATTAACATGTTTAGGATAGAGGCAGGAATCTTTGGCTGCATTATAAATGAAAAGCAGCTGTTTTACAAAAAAAAAAAAAAAAAAAAAAAAGACTAACAACTTTAAATTTCAATTTTATTAACGAAAACGAATTGTTGCAGGATATTAATGCAATTATTAACAATATGCATGTTCAGTAGTTCAATTCATTTTGTTGGTTTTCTTTTAAATGAAGTAAATTTATTTTCGATAAGCTTCATCTAAATAAATGAATGAACAAAAGAAAGAGTCCCCATTTAAAAGTCATACAGATTATATAACAATAAGTAGACAGGATTGAATTATTTAAAATGTCTGAAAATAAATTATAAGAAGAAAACTCAAATATTTCATTGCAAAATAAAATGTATCTTATTTAAATAAGCTTAAAAGATACGTTTTTATATTGAGTAAGACTTTAATGATTTCATAATACTTTTATTGTTTCAAATTGATAAGCCAAATAATTTCTAAGATATGAATATGTCATGTGAATTCGTAATACTTTTTCTTGGATGTTTTTTGATCTGCTTTATTTGTTTGGATGGTGCGCTGTTTTGGTAGATAAAAGACTGAATTTTGGTGGTTAATACAACAATATTACATCCATGAAAGAAAGAACTTTTTATCTAGTCACCGATGGGAAAATCACCAGATGAGCTGAGTCGGATACTGGCAGTGACAACTCTTTTGCAATCGGGGAATTATGTCTGAAGCAAGACAAGACTCGGGCTTTTTGACTGAAATACGGTTCTCATGGCAGCCTGCGGGGACGGATTCATTGCTTTCAGAGTACCAACCCCACAATATTCGCTTGATCCCTATCCATAAGAGGGGGGGGGAGGGCTTGTACGCCTTTCAATGCATTAACTGACTCTCCCTGCCTCCCCCTCCCTCCCCATGAACTTCATGGAGCTTAGTAGTGAAAAATAGAGATTACTGCACCCCTATTGCAAAGTGCAAAGTTGTATGAGTTATCGGAGTACAGGGGGAAAAATCCCCGCAACTCCGGTTAAATTTTAAAATTAAAGCTGCATAATTAGAAAAATCAAAAATTTAAAATATAAAAGATTTAACGTTAAGAAAGCAGCATTGATCTTAGAAATTAAGTGTTGTTACTAGGTAAAACAAAACTAGGTAGAAGGATAGACTTTTAAAAATTATGTTTAATCTTTGCACAGTGCATAAAAGTTAAAAACTCTAAAAAAATTAAGAGGGAAAGAAAAAAGGAAAGGTAGTGCAAGCAACACGGGAATGATGGAGCTACTGACTTCTGAAAGTGACTGGGTCCCAAAACGCTTTAAATACCACGAGAGGGCGGAGTTATTATAAAGCGGACTTCCAATTGGAAGCTGTGGTGGTGAATTTAGTCGAATTAGAGTTGGCAGAAAAAATGAGTTTGCTTACTTTTATTATCCAGGATCGATGTGAATTCTTTTAGGTGTCGGGAAATTATTGAAATTTAGTTCAAAAATTGCTCGAGGTCGTTTTTTATTGTATTTATTTGGTAAATATTCTGGGAGATTAAGGCACCCCTATTCAGAAGGAACGGAATCAAACCAATATATTCTGTTCTTTTCGTATTGTATATTTCGTTGGCACTGCACTGTCGCTTGGCTTCTTTTTCGCAGTTTTTTCTCTTCTTCACAAAGACAATTGTTTATCAATATGCATATATTTATTAATTAAAATACAAGAATAAAATGCGGTAATGCAAGAATAGAATTTTGAAAAAAAAGAAAATTGAAATACACTTATATACGCTTCATAGATTACTCAAATAATTAACAAAAATGCAAATTCATAATTAACATAGTTATACATAATTCCCTTAAAAAGTTCAAAATACAAAAACATAAATTTTTTTATTAATGGAATGAAAACAACAAATATACAGATACCATTTTTTATTTATTTTAGAATTAAAAAAAAAGGAATAATTTGTTTCAAAAATCAGTGTATAATATGATGACAGTAATATCGCCAAGCTATCATCACATGTATTAAACTATAAAAACTTGAAATACACGCCTGAAACAAATTCGAAATAGATTAAAAGGACTTCAAATCATATTTACGTTATCAGTCTAACATTCTACATTGTGAAACAGGCTACAATGAAAATCAGATATGAAACACATATACTCTATAAAACTGCTTTTAAGACATTCTGTAGTTATTCAATATAACAAACAAATGTTTCGAATCTTTAAAAATATAAAGAACCTCATTTTACAAATTTTTTCAACAGAAGCATTCCCAGCTCCAAATTTAACCCTTTCTTTTTCAGTGAACAGTAAGTTAAGAAAGCAACGAGTTCCATACAAATCGATGGAAGAATAACCCAAAATGAAATTGCTAAAGTATGAAAATGTCACGTGACTACCATATTGACTTCAATGTGTCAGCCTCTATGCGCTTTCTATTTTATTACTATTACCGTGGTTTATACCAAAACGTAATAATAAAAGAGCATAGTTTTCCCTGGGTTTTTTTATTATTTTTTTAAAATTTTTACAGGAAAAGTACACTTATGTCCATAAATTAAGGATAATGAAGTTCAGGCAAAGAAAGAGACAGAAACAAAACAAATTTGACTTATTTGTAAAGTCTATTTATTCAACAAAAGGCAAAGAGCAAAAAAGATGCTATATGTTTCACATAATTAATAAAAATTGCGATTTTTACTCCCTGTAGCAAATTTTAAAAAAGAACCTATTTACAAAAAACAGTAGAACATGCATAGTATGATGGTTAATATGGAGTATGTCTCCCGGACAATGCAATAAAGGCCTTACAACGCCTAGGCATGCTGAGATCAAATTATCAATCTGATCTTGGGGAACATTACACCATTCATCAAGCAATGCCCTCCGAAGTTCCGGTTGACAGGTGGGAGGGGGTTGCAATTCGTCGGCTGCAATTCGTCGGCCAAGCATATCCCACACATGCTCTCTTGGATTCAAGTCCGGTGAGTATGCTGGCCAATCCATACGGGTGATATCCTCCAATTGAAGGCATTCGTCTACAATGTTTACACGGTGAGGACGACCGTTGTCATCCATAAACAGAAATTTAGCACCCATGGCGCCCCGAAACAAAAGTACATGTTGTTCCAGAATGACATCCCGATAGATGTGGCCTGTTATCGTTACACTCTGAACATGCAGGTCAGTTCTGGAACCAAGAATAATTCCTCCCCAAACGAGCCATCCTGCACCACCGTAACGGTGTCGTTCAATGGTGTTCTCTTGGTGGTAACGAGTACCTGGCGCTCTCCATATGAAAGTCCGGCGAGAATCAGACTGCAAACTAAACCTGGACTCGTCGGAAAACATCACACCAGACAACTGTTGCGGTGTCCACAATGCATGCTCTCTACTCCAGGTTAATCGCAGGCGACAGTGAGTTGCGGTAAGTGGAACACATCTGACAGGCCTACGAGCATATAGACCAATGTGCCCTAAGCGATTGTACACGGTCTGCCTTGAAACTGTCGTACCGGTAGCTGAAGAGAGCTGACGAGAAGGTCTGATGCTGTGCTCCGTCTGTTTCTTTTGGCAGTAACTGCTAAATACCGGTCCTCATTCGGCGTTGAAACTCGGGGGCGACCTGTGTTGTAATATCTACTCAAATTACCATCATCTTGGAATCGTTGCCAAAATCTGGAGATGACACTCTGGGCGATTCCAAGTTCGTCGGATACTTCCAGCTGGGTACGTCCACATTCCAGTCGTCCGATAATTCTACCACGTAAAAAATCATCCAAATGCTTCCTTTGTGCCATAACTATGCGGTTATTGCACTGAAAGGCTTTTAAAGCGCTTGTGAACAATTTTACTTCTTTGCCACCATTCCTTATATACCCCTCTCTTACACTCTCGTCATTGTGACGTACTATCCGCGCCATCTGGTGGTTTCCTGTCATTTGCATATTCTTCTTCAAGATGTGTGTGATAATTCCACAGGTGAAATTTTTATTTAGAGTTCAATTTCTGTGTGATTCTGAATTATTCTTAATTTATGGACATGAGTGTATTTTGATTTCATATCCCGAGTGTCTCGCAGTGGTTTAGGTATTCCTAACTGAGGCTGTGAACAAAGCATTCTCTTTATATCAAAAATGAGTTCACTCTTTAACTTCAAAATTTCGTTTAGTTCACTTTTCACTCTGGTTGTCTGGTTCTCACTCAGAAATAAATATGTCGACCGCGTTTTAATTTCAACGCAGCTTAGTTTCAAAACATTAGATGACATTATTAGACCACAGGAATAGTATAGGTTGTCATCTTCTGGACTATTCGTCAGTTATTTACAGTTTACATCAGCATATATATATAATATATATATCTATATATGTATATATTATATTATATATATAATATATATATATATATATATATATATATATATTATATTATACATATGTATAAATATTATATACATATTATATTTCATATTACTTTCATATATCATATTGTATTCATTTTTTGTATGTTATATATTTCATTTTTAGTGGTCTATATTCTTTACAACGTGTTTTTAGTATCATTATAATTATATTGTCCATATTTACATATAAGAATAATAGTGAACACGAAAATATTAACTCATTATGTTTCAGTTTTTCAATCCAAAAATTAGTTAGGATACGGAGTTAGGATGTATTTCCAAAGTAGCCCGCAAGACCATTTGGGTTGGCCAACCCTGCGATTAAACAATTCTTTAATTGTATTATTAAGTAATTTTATAAAATTTGTAATAATAATAATCAACTTCAATTGACTAAGTGCTTAAATATAACAATGTTACAGAAGTTTTTTTTTTGTTAAGTATAAATTTTTTTCATTGCTTTGTTACGTTTTCCTCAAAATATTTTCGTGGTTACTTTAAAATTTGGATAAAAAAATATGAAGAAATGTTATTAATGAATAATAAAAAAAATGACGAACAAAAAAAAAAAAATACAGTTTCTTTCACCTTAAATGTAATATCGTTGAAATTAAGTTCAGTATTACTTGAGTTCAACTAAGTTCATCTAAGCAAGAAATAGTTTTAAAGTTAACCTTACTATCTATCTTGAGCACCACTTCAAACTATGAAAATACTGTTCTTCATTACAAAACAACTTTAATTTGTGCATATGTGAATTCCGTATGAAATGGTTAAAAATATTTACACGAAGAAAATACTTTGCATTTAAGAATAAATAGTACCTGTAATTTAATCTCTGTAAAAAACGATTCTTTGTTAAATTTATATTTCATTAAGGAATTTTTTATAAACCAACAATTTTTAATGTTTAATGTTCGTTTTTCAAGTTACGGATTTGAAAAAGCAAAAACAACTTTCCGTTTCAAAATTAAAATTTCGGGCAATCTGATGGTAATTACTCATTAAATATCTAAAATAATAATTTTGTGTAAATTAATTATAATTATAACAATAAAAATCTCATTGATGTTACCGAAGAACCGAATCTCAATTTTCTCACAGGAATAATTAAACGTTTTATATCTTTAAGTGAACTGTATATTTATTTAAACAATTCTTTGTTTTCAAATTCTGAATCATTGTTACACTTATTGAAAAAAAAATTACATTTTTGGCATTGATATACGTATTAGTTAGTCATCATCTGCTAAATATGAATGGCTTCTTGAAGGTCACTTGGCCCCTGATGGCCAATTGGCTAGCGCTCTGGCCGTTTGTACCACAGGAATAGTATAGGTTGTCATCTTCTGGACTATCGAAGTGACTGCTGCTCACATCGCATATGTTTCTCACATTGTATTTGAAGCGCCAGATTCTCACAAAGAAATAAATGTGTCGACCGCGTTTTAATTTCAACGCAGCTTAGTTTCAAAACATTAGATGACATTATTAGACCACAGGAATTTGTTGTCATCTTCTGGACTATTTGTCAAATACATGTCGTTTTCTGGACTACATCGCGTTTGTTTCTGCAATTGCAATTGAAGCATTTGCTGCCCACGTCGCGTTTGTTGCTATCGAAGCGACTGCTGCTCACATAGCATATGTTTCTCACATTGTATTTGAAGCGCCAGATTCTCACACAGAAATAAATGTGCCGACCGCGTTTTAATTTCAACGCAGCTTAGTTTCAAAACATTAGATGACATTATCAGACCACAGGAATTGTATAGGTTGTCATCTTCTGGACTATTTGTCAAATACATGTCGTTTTCTGGACTACATCGCGTTTGTTTCTGCAATTGCAATTAAAGCATTTGCTGCCCACGTCGCGTTTGTTGCTATCGAAGCGACTGCTGCTCACATCGCATATGTTTCTCACATTGTATTTGAAGCGCCAGAGTCTCACACAGAAATAAATGTGTCGACCGCGATTTAATTTCAACGCAGCTTAGTTTCAAATCATTAGATGATTCTGAATACCCCCCACTTGCTTATATCTTATTATTTAAGGTAACTTGCTTATATCTTATTATTTAAGGTAACTTGCTTTTTCCTAGTAAATCTACCTATTAGTATCGTTTTTGTTTATATTAAAAGAGAAAATCTGATTTTAATAAAATATTTTAGTGGTTTGAAATCTTTTATACAAACAAAGAAGAAGTAAAAAGAAATATTGATTTTTTTCAGTTAAAATCAAAGGTCTTTTTACGTTGTTCTTTTTATAAAAGTTGTTTTTATCCACATTGAAGCTTCAGAAGCAGGCATGGGAAATTACTTATCTTGTTAATATTTTTATGTTAAGGCGTCAGTTATTTACAGTTTACATCAGCATATATATATATATATATATATATATATATATATATATATATATATGATTATATTATATATATATGTATATACTATATTATATATATATGTATATACTATATTATACATATGTATAAATACTATATACATATTATATTTCATATTACATTCATATATCATATTGTATTCATTTATTGTATGTTATATATTTGATTTTTAGTGTTCTATATTCTTTACAACGTGTTTTTAGTATCATTATTATAATATTATCGATATTTACATATAAGAATAATAGTGAACACGAAAATAATAACTCATTATGTTTCAGTTTTTCACTCCAAAAATTAGTTAGGATGCGGAGTTAGGATGTATTTCCAAAGTAGCCCGCAAGACCATTTGGGTTGGCGAACCCTGCGATTAAACAATTCTTTAATTGTATTATTAAGTAATTTTATAAAATTTGTAATAATAATAATCAACTTCAATTGACTAAGTGCTTAAATACAACAATGTTACAGAAGTTTTTTTTTTTAAGTATAAATTTTTTTCATTGCTTTGGTACGTTTTGCTCAAAATATTTTCGTGGTTACTTTAAAATTTGGATAAAAAAATATGAAGAAATGTTATTAATGAATACTAAAAAAAATGATGAACAAAAAAAATTACAGTTTCTTTCACCTTAAATGTAATATCGTTGAAATTAAGTTCAGCATTACTTGAGTTCAACGAAGTTCATCTAAGCAAGAAATAGTTTTAAAGGTAACATTACTATCTATCGTGAGCACCACTTCAAACTATGGAGATACTGTCCTTCATTACAAAACAACTTTAATTTGTGCATATGTGAATTCCGTATGAAATGGTTAAAAATATTTACACGAAGAAAATACTTTCCATTTAAGAATAAATAGTATCTGTAACTTAATCTCTGTAAAAAACGATTCTTTGTTAAATTTATATTTCATTAAGGAATTTTTTATAAACCAATAATTTTTAATGTTTAATGTTCGTTTTTTAAGTTACGGATTTGAAAAAGCAAAAACAACTTTCCGTTTCAAAATTAAAATTTCGGGCAATCTGATGGTAATTACTCATTAAATATCTAAAATAATAATTTTGTGTAAATTAATTATAATTATAACAATAAAAATCTCATTGATGTTACCGAAGAACCGAATCTCAATTTTCTCACAGGAATAATTAAACGTTTTATATCTTTAAGTGATCTGTATATTTATTTAAGCAATTCTTTGTTTTCAAATTCTGATCATTGTTACACTTATTGAAAAAAAAATTACATTTTTGGCTTTGATATACGTATTAGTTAGTCATCATGTGCTAAATATTAATGGCTTCTTGAAGGCCACTTGGCCCCTGATGGCCAATTGGCTAGCGCTCTGGCCGTTTGTACCACAGGAATAGTATAGGTTGTCATCTTCTGGACTATTTGTTAAAAACATGTCGTTTTCTGGACTACATTGCGTTTGTTTCTGCAATTGCAATTGAAGCATTTGCTGCCCACATCGCGTTTGTTGCTATCGAAGCGACTGCTGCTCACATAGCATATGTTTCTCACATTGTATTTGAAGCGCCAGAGTCCCACACAGAAATAAATGTGTCGACCGCGCTTTAATTTCAACGCAGCTTAGTTTCAAAACATTAGATGACATTATTAGACCACAGGAATGGTATAGGTTGTCATCTTCTGGACTACACATGTCGTTTTCTGGACTACATATGCAATTGCAATTGAAGCATTTGCTGCCCACATCGCGTTTGTTGCTGTCGAAGCGACTCACATGCATATGTTTCTCACATTGTATTTGAAGCGCCAGATTCTCACACAGAAATAAATGTGTCGACCGCGATTTAATTTCAACGCAGCTTAGTTTCAAAACATTAGATGATTCTGAATATCCCACACTTGCTTATATCTTATTATTTAAGGTAACTTGCTTTTTCCTAGTAAATCTACATAAAATCGTTTTGTTTTTTAAAAGAGATAAAATTTTTTATTTTGGTTTGAAATCTTTTATACAAACAAAGAAGAAGAAAAGAAATATTGATTTTTTTTCAGTTAAAATCAAAGGTCTTTTACGTTGTTTTTTATAAAAGTTGTTTTTTATCCACATTGAAACTTCAGAAGCAGGCATGGGAAATTACTTA